>JBBPCX010020971.1:0-16867 GCA_037974365.1 Hydrocynus forskahlii | reverse complement strand
AAAGACAATGATGACAAAGAAGTCTGGCTGACCTTTACAATGAGTGAAAATTTAATGGCATTGGGCTAAGGGAATGCTTAAAAAAGTTACGAATGTTTTTGCTCCTGAAAAGTTATCATTTAGAAGATGCGATGTTTTGTTCTGACTGTGACGTTATGTCAAAGTTTGGCACCAGGTTTGGGTTTAAAGTCTTGATTCTTTTTGACAAATATCTTACAAGGTTTTTTTTTTTAACATTCAGTGAGATTTGAAGATTTAGATCAGATAAAACCAATTAGATTCTTAATTCAAACCTTACTAACATAAGGACTCATAAAATAAAACATACATTCATGGAGATCTTGGGGACACACTCAGCAAGGCAAAGTGGCAAGTAGTGCTTATGCGTTCTTGCTAAAAGGAAAGCCACCACTGCATTAAAGGAAAGTTGCACCCATTTTCCAATGGATGTCATGACTGAAGTGAAGATATGCCATCCTTTTTCAAACTGTGCTATCGTTATTAACTGTCCTCAGTAGTCTCACATCTGCTTCCTTCCTTGGCTTGTTTGGGTGGTGGACATTATTATTCAAACAAAAGAGGCTGTCCCATAGTCCTTTGGGAGGAGTGTATGGAGGCCATATAGGAGCTTGGCATTAAGGTCTCTCTTTCTGTGAATGACAATGCAAAAGATAGTGATTAATATAACAAGTTATTATACTGAGTTGTTAGTTGAATAGGTACACGCATTGGCCATTTATCAGTTGTACCTGGACCTCATGTGCTGCTACAATATACAGACAAAAGCATTGACCATGCCACCAACAAGGACTTTAAAGACATTGCATTCAAATACATAGACTTTAATATGGAGTTGGTCCCCCTTTTGCAGCTGTAACAGCTTCCACTCTTCTTGGAAGGCTTTCAAGATTTTGGAGAGTTTCTGTGGGAATCTGTGCCCATTCATTCTGTAGAGCATTTATGAGTTCAGGCACTAATGTTGGACGAGAGGGCCTGACTCGCAATCTCCGTTCCAGTTCATCCCAAAGGTCGTGGATGAGCTTGAGGTCAGGGCTCTGTGCGGGGAGTCACGTTCCTCCATTCAACCATGTCTTTATGTACCGTGCTTTGTGCGCTGGGGCATAGTCATGCTGGAATAGAAAAGGTACTGAAACATTAAGACCTTCACTTGAAGTAAGTGGCCTAGCCCAAGCCCTGGGGCTCAAATGTGTCCCAATACTTTAGTCCATATAGTGTATGTACTGTTTGTCAACCCCAACTGCTCTGCTAAAACAATAGACCACTTCAGAGACACTGCTGCCCAGCTAAATATTCTCAGTATAGAAGTGACACTTACAAGACATTGCTAGGATTTGTAAATGTCCCAGTATTACTGTTGGGATGAGAATAGTCCATCAATCAGAAATACCTGTCTAACAACAAAGCAAACTTATGATCAGAAACAGATGTGGTCAAGAATGACTAACACAAACTGTGCATGAACAGATGAGTTATGGTCTATGCTGTAACTGCATGCTTACTAGGGTATGCATGCTACCAGCAGGGTAGGTGTGTCTAATAAAATGAAAGTAACTAGACACAGTTAGTAAAAAACAAACAAACAAAACATCACTGAAAAATACACCCAGATAATGCCTGGTCACCAAAGGCAACAAATGGGCAAGAGTTAGTAATTGTACACCTACAAAGTACATGGATTTGGTACATATACCTGATCAAATGGGGTACAATCAGAGTTTTTAAATATAGCAGAAAACTGAAAATCTAGATGTGATCAAAACAATTAACAGAGCTGTAGACTGACAAATCTCTATTAAGAATGAAGGTATAATAAAAGAGGTCAAATCTTTTGATTAATAAAATGATTCTAAATGACTCTTACAATTACACTAAATTGTCTCAATACTTATTGAAATTAATCTTTGAATAATTAGGTCTAAAAGTCTTGGAGTTTTTAATACTTTAATGTTGGCCATTGTTCCATTTAATGTCAAGTGATTACACACCTTAAAATGGTGGTTTATGAGAACTCAACTGGTTTGTCATTAGATTATCACCACCTGTGCCCAGAAGTCAAAAAGCATAAGCTGGCACTGCTTTATTAAGTAATGGAAGCCACTAGTCATCATGATTATCTTCCCACCTGCATCGTACTGTGGATCCAAGGCAGTAGGCTGGTCACTTTGCTGTAGACTCCTGGTCTCTGTTTCCGTCCACAGCCCGCCCCCCAACTTGTCACGCCTGCCAGATACCATCGCTGGTCAGTGTCCTGACACACCAGAGGACCACCGCTGTCCCCCTGCACACCAAAAGGCAAAGATCAAACTGAACAGTGATAAGGCTGAACCATCAAAACTAGCACAATTGATGTTTAACTCATTTGAAAGGAGAAGTTACACAAGATCTAACTTTAGAGTATTTTTATGATAAAGAAAACATGGAGTAATATGAAGCGGAGACACATGTCTGTAGCATATGGTCTCTCTGCATGCATCTCCATATTCGTCAAGGCACCAGAATAAATCAGTGTCATTGGAATAACAGACATCAAAGAAACATTCAAAGCAACTGGACCAGCAAAGAGTGAATTTCCTTTAGGGCATCTGTTGTTCCAATATGAAGGGCATGCTGAATGACTACTATAAAGAAACCTACCTGACAAGAGTCCCGTCCTCCTTGCATGTCACCGGCACACATCATATTTGTAGAGATTCGTCCTCGGTAGACAAGAGTACTATTACAAACTCGTGTGTCAACGATGCTCACCGCCACCCCCATGAGATCCACAGAGCCAGTGTCTGTGAAATTGGAACACACACACACACACACACACACACACACACACACACACACACACAGTGAGATTACAAGCAGGTCAATCCACTGCCACAAATAGGGCTAATATGGTATAAAGCATTCATATGCTAAGGTAAGAGATCATGTTCAGTATCACTTGAGCTCAGTTTATGAAACACTATATGGACAAAAGTAGTAGGACACCTGACTGTTACACCAACGGGGACTTTAAAGACATTGCATTGAAATACACAGATGAAGTTGGTCCCCACTTTGCCGCTTGAACAGCTTCTACTCTTCTTGGAAGGCTTTCCACTAGATTTTGGATTTTCTGTGGGAATTTGTGCCCATTCATTCTGCATGGATTAATGAGGTCAAGCACTTATGTTGGATGAGAAGGCCTGGCTTACAATCTCTCTTCCCGTTCCTCCCAAAGGTGTTGGATGGGGTTGAGGTCAGTGCCCTGTAGGGGGCGAGTCAAGTTCTTCCACACGGAACTCATCTAATCATGTCTTTATGGACCTTGCTTTGTGGACTGGGGCACAGTCATGCTGGACTAGAAAAGGGCCTTTTTGGTCTGATGAAGCATTAAGATTGCCCTTCACTGGAAGTAAGGGGCCTAGCCCAAACGCTGAAAAACAGGCGTGTCCCAATACTATTGTCCATATAGTGTACTATGTATTTATGTACTACAAGCTTTCAGTGTTTTGTAAATTTGAGTAACATAGATGACTGAGTGTGACCCTATTCTGATTTTGAAGTTTACATCCTTCCTTCTAATATAATTTTCCCTGCATAATTGTTTTCTCTCCATTCATTCTCTACCTGCTCCTTCGAATGTTGTCCCAAAACCAGAAGTCCAGCATTCTCCTCCTTGAGGGAAGTTCTGATCAAAGGCAGGAAGACAGGCTGGATTCACAGTGTCTGGATGTCAAAAATTAATGCATGCGCGCGCACACACACACACACACACACACACACACACACACACACACTAAACTAATTATCTTTCTGGCAGATGAAACACAACAGACTTTAAGATTCTCAATCCTATCTAAGCTCAAAGTCATAGACTCACTAGACAGTTTGGCTGGACTGTTGAGTTTCAGGAGTGCAATGTCATAATCATCAGTGTTCTTGTTATACAGATCATTCAGTAAGATTTTCTTCACAGAGTAGAAGTCTTGTAGCTTGTTCTGAGAGACTGCACCAGTATACACACGCCAGCGTCTGACATCTGTGTATGAAGGATTTGAACTGGAAGAAAAAACGTGGTCCACAGGCCAGTGCAGGTTATTGCTCTTATACTGAAATGTTACTATTCGAACATGAATAATCATGTCAGTGCAATTAATGCTGGGACTGTTGCAGAATGCATACTCACTCTGGGAAGCAGTGTGCTGCTGTCACCACAAAGTCTTCAGAGATCAAGGTTCCACCACAGATGTGCATGCCATTGAAATGCAAGCTAACTTGCCATGGCCAGCAGCCAAGTTGTGCAGCACTGCCCCCTATGATTCTCGAGCTGTACTGTTGTTTTCCACAGTCTATAATAAAGAGGGAAATATATGCATGAGATCATTCCTATGATGTCTAACAGGTCTGAATGTTTACTCTGCAGTACAGAGCCAGCCATAATATTAGACAAGACCTATACAGCTCTGGAAAAAAATAAGAGACCACTGCAAAAATGTTCAGTTTCTCAGGTTTTGTCTTTTACAAGTGCAAGCATTGAACTGAACAGCATTGCCTTAGTTTTTAAGAACTGCTGACAATATTTCTCTTGATTTCCAAAAACAGATATTGTTCTTTAAAGCATAATTTTAAAGGAAATGACAAAACATCAAAACAAGAGAAATGATGCAGTGTTTACAGAACTTGAATAATTCATAGGAAACAAATCTCTTGTTCACTCTTAAACAAAATGGCAATAATTACCTTTGAAGTACTTCTAGTAGTGTTTTGCCATTCAGCTGGTCACACTGCAAGAGGACAGTGTTGATTATAACGGTGGTTTTATACTTTTCAGGTGATCACCTAATCAGTACCTCATATAGCAGAATGAGGTGTTTGTGTAGGAATTTAACAGACATGGAACTGTTGTCATACTCATAGAGATGCTGATTTAAAAATAAATTGCAGTGATCTCTTATTTTTTTACAGAGCTGTACATGTTCACTGTGAACTACAGTTTGAGGAGATATTTTTTCTTAAAGAACCACTTCATCTTAAAATCCTCCTATTAGCTTTGAAACACTACATTTTTGCTCGAGGTTTTGCTAAAAGGAGTGCTAATTGAAATCTGTTCTTAACTGGCAGTAATTAAAGTCTGAAGCTGGAACAAATATTACTTTTTAAAAATGTATGCATAGTTATGTATACCGATGCATTCAAGGGTGACTGATCTCTCATTTGGACAGGAGGAGCTGAAAAACAGAAGAATAACAAATCGACAGATGTGTGATCACAACGTGAAAATTACTGAATTGAATAATTACTAAAGGCTGGCAGCATCTCCACTTAAAAACAGAACATGACAGCAGGGGTGTTAGACAGTCTACTTAGGGAGCAGCAGTAAAGAGAGTCTCTTCTGTGTCCTTACTTGACATTGACAAGTCCTTGAATAAGTTGAGATGTTCTGGCTTGTAAGGTCAGCACAGGAGACACCTGGTTTACCACTGAATTTGAGGCAAATGACCTGATGGGTAAAAACAAATACTGTTACTACTACATATAGAGTCTACAAACTTTATTCATGTTAGACCAGCGTGTCCATGATAGTGTATACCAAAAACTGGGAAGATATTGTGTTTCTATAGAGATTTCTCATATATATACACTGATCAGCCACACCATTAAAACCACTGACAGGTGAAGTGAATAACACTTATTGTCTGTTACAATAGCACAAGTTTGGGACATATTAGCCAGCAAGTGAACAGTTAATTCTTAAAGTTGATGTGTTGGAAGCAGGAAAAAGGTGTTTTGAGCAACTGGGTCAAATTGTAATGACTCGAGAGCATCTCCAGAACCACAGGTCTTGTGTGATGTTCAAGAGGAACCAGTTACAGGCGTATGGTAGGTTGAAGAGCCTAGAAGAGCCAGCACTACACAAATTGCTAAAAATATGAATGCTGGTGATGATAGAAAGGTGTCAGAACACAGCAGCTTACTCTGTATTAGGCTGCGTAGCCTCAGACCGGTCAGATTACCCATGCTGACCCTGTCCACTGGTGAAAGCACCAACAATGGGCACATGTGTTTCAGAAGTGGACCATGGAGCAATGGAAAAAAGGTACCCTTATCTGATGAATCACAATTTGTTTTAAATCAAGTGGACAGCCAGATGTCTCAACTTTCCCTGGGATAAGGTGCCAACAGGATGTACTATGAGACGAAGGAAAGCTGCTGGAGGCAGTGTGATGCTCTTTTTAATATTCTGCTGAAAATCCTTGGAGCCTGGTATTCATGCTGCAGTTTCGTTAATGCAGATCAAAGTTCATCCTTTTAATGGAAACAATATTCTGTTGCCTCTTTCAGCACTGCAAACACACACTGCAAAACTGCGAATACTTTGAGGAACATGACAGATTTTCACGGTACCAGCCATGACAAAGGTGTTGACCTGGCCTCCAAATTTCCCAGCTCTCAATCTGATCAAGCATCTGAGTTATGTGCTGGACAAAGTAGTCCGATCCGTAGATGCCACACCTTACAACATGCAGGATTAAAGGATCTGCTGCTAAAGTCTTGGCGCCACAGCACATTTACTGAGGTTTTGTGGAGTCCATGCCTAAATGCATCAGAGCTATTTTGATGGCATGAGGAGAACCTACACAGGCTGTTTTCATGTTTTGGATATAGTACATGTAAATGCAGCTACAGAGCAGGTTTTACCGTCTGAAGCCCAGCTGAGCACAGGTCTGGTCAGCATGGCTCTGATCCCAGCCTTGATAACACACTGGGTGGAACTGGCCATCCTGAGGAGTCCTGACCTGCAGAACTCCGCCTTGGGCAAATCTCACTGTAATGCAATAAAAGGAGAGGGATAAATGCTGAGAGACAAATGAAATCTCATTCAATATCTCAGCTATGATTCTACATGGAGCTGACAGTTGCTTCTTGCTGCAGTTCGAGGAGGAAAACATTAACAGGTTCTTCTCTGTTTGGCAGATTCATGGTGTGTGTACGCACTCACCACAGTTGGTCTCGTCGCTGCCTTGCTGGCAGTCTCGGACTGTGTCACACTCCACAGTGAAGTTGGAGCAGGAGTCAGCCGCTGATATACTCCACTGTTTCACACCTTCGCCACTCTCTTCCTTGTTACCATTATTCTGGATTACAGCTGCAGTCACCAGCCTGGTCCCATAATGTGCTGAGAGAGAGAGAGAGAGAGAGAGAGAGAGAGAGAATTCATTATCATGGTCTCTATTACAGACGAGTTTGAGAATTCATTTATAGAAATGAGGTTGAAAAAGGCTGAAGTAGTCCTTTAAACCTGGTTTCAGGCTTGTTTCACTGATATTTTCTCTTTATCACTGCAACTCCCCTCTTTCTTGTCATCGTTTTATCTGTGTGTCTTTTATTAACTGGAGCCAGCCAGAAGATGATGTGCCCTCCTTTGTGACAGGATCTATTATAAAAATAGCTATACAGACTAACTTGCTTTGAAGTGAGTATAGTTACAATTCACTGATTAAAAAAAAATCAAAATACTGTTCACTTTTTAAACCACCGTGGCTAATGTTTTTGTAATGATGAGATGGCTAAGGACTCAACTGCAGTTAAAAGTTTAATGAGACAAAGGCAGTGGCAAACTGTGATAACAGATCCAGGTTCGTAAACCTTAATACAATCCAGGTAAAGCAGGGGCTAACAGTGGCAGAAGGGCAAGCCAAACCGTGATCCAAAAATAGCCAAATAAAGTCAAAACCCAAAAATCTAGAGGGTCATCGCAAGGCTAGAGGCAAAGTACAAAACAATCAGCTACAAGAAACAAAGGAAATGCAAGATGCAGATTAATTTACATTTACAGCATTTAGCAGACGCTTTTATCCAAAGCGACAATCCAAAGCGACTTCAGGGGACAGTCTCCCTGGAGCAACTTGGGGTTAAGGGTCTTGCTCAGGAAGCCAGTGGTGGTCTGCTGAAGGTAGGATTCAAATCCATGACCTCTTGGTCCAGAGGCAAGTATCCTACACACTAGGCCACCACCATGAAATGAGGTACTTCACAAAGATACAATACTTCACACATACTTTCTACACTGAAATTATTTAATGTTTGGTTAAATAATGTTACAAACTGGAACTCCTTAGGTAAACTGGATTCTTGTCTGTAGCCCTCCAGTGGTGTGGCTCAGGTTTAGGCTGTCACAGTTTTATACTAGTTATTAATGTGATTCAATAAGCAAAAATCTAAATATAATCTAAATCATTTAAAACAGGCACTAGTACAACAAACATAAGAATAAGCAATGTATCTCAATCATGCATTTCACCTACCTCCTAGCCAGATGGCTACTGCAATAAGTGCAAGCAAGAAAGCAGCCCCTAACCCACCATAACACTGGGTACCATGACTGCAGAATTTCTTCTTCTTACTGCTAGGTGGCACTAGGGAAGCAAGAAATGAACATCAGAAAGGTTCCATCAAATGTAATGCCTTGGTCAGGTAGGGCAATATGAAATTGCATTGGACATGTAACATGTAAACTGGTCTCCAGTATACACTATCAGTCAAAGGTTTTCTACAATTTGCATGTTACTAACTTAATATTTCCTAAAAATACAATTAATATTCACTGCTAATAAGTGCATTTACTGTATGTTCACCTTTGGGGTACCTTTATTAGCCAGAAAATCACACATTTTTTATTCATAACTACTGACCTATAAAAAGCCACCCAATATAATTATAACCAGAATGTGGATCAACAGACAACTTTAGATAGTTCATGCATTATTAAGTGTCCTGTTCAACCTGTACTTGCTTCCTCTGGGTCAAATTCTTAAAGAGAATGTTGTGTCTTATCATAACTTTGCAGATGACTCTCTGATCTATCTAGCTCTGTCACCTAGTGACTCTGGATGCATCAGAACATTCTACAATTAAACACAAAACTGGAGATTATGTTGTTTGGAAACAAAGAGAGAAAATTAGACCTAAGTGTCCTCCTGGAATCTAGAGCACTTGTACGAAGTCTTAGCATAAGCATGGATGGAAATCTTTTAGGGCCCAATTAAAGTTATAAAAAAGTTAGCACATTGGCAAATTAAAACACAGCAAAAGTTAGAAATTTTGAGTCCAAATAAGACTTAGTCAAATTAATCCATGCCTTTTTTCTTGCAAGATTGACTATTGCAATGCTCTTCTCACTGGGATTCTCAAGATGCCAATTGGACAGCTCCAGCTCATTCAAAAAGCTGCTGCCAGAGTTCAAACCAAAACCAAGAAGAGAGCACATCACTCCAATTCTCACTGGCGCCCAGTTCAGCACAGAATGGATTTCAAAGCATTACTCATCATGTATGTCTTTCAGTGTTTTGGGCCCTAAATACACTTCTGATATATATGATATATATAAACCTCTCATTTCTGCAAGAGCTGGTCAGTTAGTGGAGAAAAGAACTGAAACTAAACATGGTGAGATGGCATTTAACTACTGTGCTACTGGAACCAACTGCCCATCAGAATCAGATCTGCACCGACTGCAGATCTGCACCAGCTTTAAAAAGATGCTAAAACTGCACTATATGGCACCACCTTCATTTAAATATCTGCACTTCTATCACACTTTGGTCTTCTTTTATTGATATTTTATGCTTTCACTCAATTACCCTTGTGTATGATAATGGGCTATATAAATAAACGACTTCATTCAACAATTTTCCAGTGGTTAACAAGAATAAAAATCTGCAGTTGATGAAATAAAGGGCTAAAAACCTGTGGTGTGCAAAGACTTGTGGTGTATTATTTTGTTTCATTTTGAGTTTTTTTTATTGTATTTTTTTATTGTATTGTATAGTATCTTATCACATGTACACTCTCTGCCCACCTTTCATTGGAAAAACCCTGTCGGTATACATTGCTATTGTATAGGGTGACACAGAAAAACGGGAACTTTTGAGGTGCGTAGTGGCAGCCATGTACAGGTAGCTGGGGGACTGTGAGCTGTAAACAATCATGCCATTCAGTAATAATGGAGGAGTGGAACGGTAGACAGTGTGCTTTCGCGATAAAAATGTTTTCTGTTTTTATTTGTTTGCCAAAAGTTCCCATTTTTCTGTGTCACCCTGTACATTTAAATAGTATACACAGTATATAGCCCTGTAGTTCTAGGTCGCACTTTCCATGTGCATAGCACTTAGGTTAGCCCTCCTTAGGTCCTTCATTGTTGATAAAAACAGCTTTTTTGGGAGGGGGTACCCACAGAACAATGACTCCAACAGGTAAGAGTCATCATCTTCTCCTCCATCCCAAACACCACAGACCCGCTCCAGTTCATCTGCTGATCCAACAGATCCACAGAGGATGCCATCTCCCATGTCCTGCACACCACTCACAGCCACGTGGACAAGAAACAGGGTAACTATGTGAGATTGCTGTTTGTAGACTACAGTTCAGCATTCAACACAATAATGCCAGGTAGACTGTTCACAAAGCTGAGGGACCTAGGACTAAACAGCCATGTGTGTGCATGGGTGTTGAACTTCCTCACTGGTAGATCTCAGGTGGTGAGGGTGAGTAGGTGTGTCTCTGACAGCATCACCACCAATACTGGAGCACCACAGTGGTGCATACTCTCGCCACTGCTGTACTCCCTCTACACTTCTGTCTGTGTGGCCACTCATGGCTCCAACACCACTGTAAAGTTTGCTGATGACACAGTGGTGTTGGGCCTCATCTCCAACAATGATGAGATGGCCTACATGGATGAGGCGAAGAACCTGGCATCGTGGAGTCAGGACAACCACCTCCAGCTGAACGTCTGCAAGACCAGGGAGCTGGTGGTGGACTTCAGAAGGAGACAACAGCGAGACTACAAGCCCCTCATCATCAACGGAGCTCCAGTGGAGAAGGTTCTGTCCTTCAAGTATCTCTGTGTCCACATCTCCTCAGACCTGACCTGGACTGCTCACATTCAGGTCCAGTTCAAAAAGGCTAGGCAGCGTCTGTACCACCTCCGACAACTGGGAAAGTTTGGAGTCTCTCCAGTGATCCTCAGGACTTTCTATTCAGGTGCTGTGGAGAGCATCCTCACACAGAACTTCACATCCTGATATGGGAATAGCTGTATTCAGGAATGTAAAGCTCTTCAGAGAGTGATCGGCGCGGTAGAACGCGGCTGCAGGTTTGTTCTCCCCTCCTTACAGGACATTTACACCAGGAGATGTTGGTCCAGAGCAGTTTGGATATTAAATGATTGTCCCACCCCAGTAACTGACTGTTTCAACTCCTGAAATTGGGCAGAAGGTTCCGCACTATTAGGGCAAAAACAGAGAGACTCAAGAGGAGCTTCTATCCTCAGTCCCTTCGAGTTCTGAATCACTTCCCTCATAGCATTACCATAGCATTACCATAAGGGACTGTAACAGGACCTCATATCATATTCATTTCCATATTTCCACATTTTCACTGTCATATTTCATATCAAATCTGATTGATCTGATTACATAACACTGTTTACATTACTCTGGTCACTGTTTTACATTACTGTTTACATTACTCTCATCACTCTGTTTACAGTACACTGTTCACATTACTCTGGTCACTCCGTTTACATTACACTGCATCACTCTGGTCACTCTGTTAAATTACTCTGTTTACATTACTCTGCTTACATTGCTCTGGTTTACATTGCTGTGCTAATATGGCACAAGGCACTTTAACATTTCATTTGCACATTGTGCATATTGCTGCTGCATTTATGTTGATACATTTGGAAGCCTCGCATTTTGTTGGCTTGAATGTTTTGTCTCAGACTTGTGGTGCTCCTTGTTTAAGTTATTTGCTTATAGATTTGTGTTTAGAAAATCTCAGAATTGTGTTTAAAATGTGTAATTGTACTCGTTTCTCTATTTTTGTTTGTGTTTCAGAAAATTCCAGATTCTTAATTTGAGGTTTGCTTGTTGTTTATGGCGTTTGCCCAGTCAAAAAAGGGGCAGTTCAGGATACATTTCACTGTGTGTTGTACTTGTATGACTGTGCATGTGACAAATAAAGAATCTTAATTCTTGAGGTAACATGATATGTACACTATAAGTAAAAATTTTTTGCACATCACAGGTTATTTGTTTTTTACTACTTTTTTAATGTATGCCTGAACTGAAGGTTTTAATCCCTGTGGAATGTTGAGTGAACAAAAAAAATATGTCAAATGAAACACATTTCCTTGATAACAGGGAATTAATATGTAACAGTGCATGTCTGACATTTTATTAACTGCTTGTGTGATGTAATTAACTGTTTCTTCCTACTGGCTGTCATTTCATAGCTCATTAACTATTATATCTAACCGTTGTATGGTGATCCACATTATAATTATAATTAGATTATACAGCTTTTTATAGGTTAGTAGTGATGAATAAAAAAACATAATTTTCTGGTGAAACAAGGCCTTCAAATAGTGAACATACAGTAAATGAATTTGTTTGGAAAAAATACTGAGTGTATTTGTAGTAAATATTAATGTCACATGCACAGTGTATTTCATACCCAGCATTTCTGTATACAGCATAGTTTCTTTCTCTTTTTTTCTACAGATTTAGACTTTATATTTCATATTGTTCTTGTCGCTGTGGCTCTGTGTGTCTTTACAACAGCAGTTTCCTCTGGGATCAATAAAGGTTTCTGATTCTGATGCAAATTTAGGAAATCTTAGTGTGTGGAGAATCCAGATTTTCCTAAGTCAACATGGACAAATTCCTTACAGAGAACCCACTTTCACAAATGTTACTTTTTAAATTACTATTTATTTGCTGAATTTATAAAACTGGCAAAAATACAACATAAAATGTGGCCTGTAAAAAATTCTCCAATAAATTAAAATAAATAAAATTTTCCTGCCATGGGCTGGCGACCCACCCAGGGTGAGTCCCTGCCTTGCGCCCAGAGACCCTGCGATAGGCTCCGGGTACTCGCGACCTTTGAATGGTTTAAGCGGTTACAGAAAACGAATAAATGAATGAATATTACATTTGCTGGTACTTACAGACGCTGTGCTGGGTGATGATGGGTGCTGCCACTGGTATGGGACTCTGGGGTACATACTTAGGAACAGTGTTCTGGACAACTCCATAGCTCACTCCATAGACCACCTCTTCATATGACTTAAGAGGCGGCTGAGTCTGCAATACCACTGAGTAGTATGGAGGAGGAGGATCATTCTAGGAAAACAGAATCAAAAGAACAATTCATGAGGCGTTCACTCTCTTTCACTCAGGACATTCACTATACATGCAGATCTTCTCTTTTCTTGTACTACTGAATGGAAAATGTACCATGTGTTACTATTCTAATTCATTCTAACAGACATTATTTACAATAGATAATGTCACAAAGCAATACTATGGAAATTCTAGCCCAGACATCTTAATGAGAAAGAGCCAGAAAAAAGAAAATTCAAAGCACAAAAGGAACTGCCCTCCTCTGGTGCACATTAGATTGAATTATGATGAACTCTAGCATATTGTTTCAAAAATAAGATTAAGGCACTCGGTCAGATGAGGGGAAATATTTCTGAGATAAAGCAATAACTATTGTTAGATGTCTATCAGAAACAAATCAAATGTATTAGCAATTATGTCACATACAGTCTTATGCAAAAGTGGTCAAATATGTTGTAAGGAAACCTAAATATTGCATTGTTCTACAAATTTTCAGCATTTAATTCCTATTAAGTTGCTGAGTTGGAAAAAAATTATGGGAATAAAATAAAACCTACATTACCAGACAAAAGATTTACACAGCACAGGTTTTTACCACTTATCCATTTATTTCATAACCTGTTGATTTTTCTTCTTGTTATAAAGCAAGTGTCCTTGATAACAATGAAATAAAATGCAACAGTACATGTCTGATCCCTTTTAACTGGTTGTGTGGTGATGCAGAGTCAAATTGTAGACTGTAACTTTAAATGCACTTGTTAACTTTCATCTCATTACCTGTCACTTAACAGTTTTCTGGTGATCTGCATTATAATTATAATTATATGAGGCAGCTGTGGGAATGACATGTAGAATGTAGAAAATCTCAGCGTGTCCAAAAACTTAAATACGTTAAGTACATTAAGTTCAGGAAAGAAATAATAACCGTGTATTAAAATTACCTGATGTGTTACCCTATTTTCACCAACAGAGTTTCCAATTACCATTGTAAATGTGAAAGGATCCCACAATTTAATAACAAAAATCTGCCCTTGGAGTCTAAGCACAAAGGCTATTTCAACACCCCCCTAGGATATTAACCTTATAATTTCTTTCCATTGCAAGTGCATGGCAAAATTCACTTAATCTTCCTTATATATTTCTTTCCAGGCATTTCTTTAAGGAGGACGAAGGGAGGAAAATGTAGTTTTTTACTGGAACATTTAGACAATAGAGTGCCTCAGAGCTGTTTCTTTATATACTGCAGATGTAACTCTAAAGCTTCTGTTATATGAGATCTCATGGTTCTGTTATATGAGATCCTTTCTTTGTTCAGTTTGCAAGTGACTGCATTTCCCCATCCTCCACTTCATTAGGTCTAAACATTACCAAAAGTAGGATTTACAGTGTACAGTATTCTCTTCCACCAAAATATTCCTGGTACAAAACATACAGTAAGATAGTAATGCCTAATATTTGTAGATTATGGATGCACATATTCGGTGGCCATTTTTTTCAAAAAATGAAAGAATACCAACACTGCAGCATGATTTCAGATCTTGAATTTCCAAAGATTTTCCAAATTTTATCGGTACGTCATACTGTATGTTTGGTATTTATGCCTGGACATATTGTTCATTTAGCTCTTTTTCCTAATGATATTAACCTAATCACATCATCTTAATCAATGCATCAGTGAAAGAGATAATGATAAACTATGTGTCCAAAACTATGTGCTTGCTTTAAGCAATGGCAATACGTGTAGCTAAAACACGTGGCCTCAATAATTAGGAGGGGTGTCAACATACGAAGTGGCCATATTGATTAAATTGCTTTCTCTTATTTATTACCAACCAATGTATATTTCCCATGGAGTGTGCCAGAGACCCAAACAACACTTACACCATATGAACAAAAGTATTGGGACGCCTGACCATTACACCAACAGTTTACACCACTTTAATGACACTGCATTCAAATACATAGACTTTAATATGGAGTTGGTCCCCTCTTTGCAGCTAGAACAGCTTCCACTATTCTTGGAAGGCTTTCCAAAAGATTTTGATTTCTGTGGGAATTTGTACCCATTCATTCTATAGAGCATTTTCTGAGGTCAGGCACTGATGTTGGACGAGAAGGCCTGGCTCACAATCTCCGTTTCAGTTTATCCGGAAGATGTTGGATGGGGTTGATGTCAGAGCTCTGTGTGGGTTCTTCCACATCAAATTCATCCAATCATGTCTTCATGGAGCTTGCTTTGTGCACTGGGGCACAGTCATGATGGAATAGAAAAGATTCTTCCCCAAACTGTGTCCACGAAGTTGGAAGCATGACGTTGTCCAAAATTTCTTGGTATGTTGAAGCATCAGGATTGCCCTTCACTGGAAGTAAGGGGCCATTTGACTGCAATAATTAAGGGGTGTGTCCCAATACTTTTGTCCATATAGTGTAAGTATATATGTATTATGGAGAGTTTCTGAAGCATATATAAAGAAAATGACTGAGCTAAACAGTTCAAGCATGTGAAGGTTAAAGTGTATATTTACGTATATGGTATAAGGTAATTATTAATTCATCGACTGTTGTACCCAGCTGATACATAACCTTAGCGGCTATGTATGGTGTATCTAATGGTAAAGGGCTAAGATTTCACATTGTCAATAAGAACATTAAACTAGCTGGGCTGTTCCGTGTTACATTTGTGGAGAAACAGGTGTTCTCAAATTCTTAAGACACATTCAGAAACCACACACAAAAGCAGGAGACACTCATCTACAGTTAATAGTGTTAAGTAATCTTATACTGGTATAGAGTGTACATGAAGAATCTGAAGAACTTAGTAGAACAACTATGAGAAAGTCCCCACCTTTCTACAGTCATATTTTGTATCACATCATTGATTATATATGATAATTGGCTTATTATAAACACATTGCCTAAAAACTATATCATTCCACTTGTATATACAATTGTATGTACTAAAAAGAGTGTGATGGTTTAAGAACTGCGAAATGTGCAAAAATTGTGAAATATACACATTGTCGCTATTCTGACAAGTCATATCACCAAAATGAAGAATGAAAATTTGACAGCATTTTTTGATAATTTCAGTTGGATTAGTGGTGATAAAATGTTCAAACAACAGGCATCTGCCATTTTCAAATAATATAAAAAAGGTGTTAAAATGACCTTGTAATATCTTCAGGTAATATGCCCTACATGTTCATAGCGTCACTAAGAGTTTTCTCTAATGAAATTTCCAAATGGTTACTCCAGGCAGGACCTGATGAAAATCAATTCAGAGAGACCAAGGTAGCAGGTTAAGTAGAGATGGCACAATATATATATATATTTTTTTTTTTCTGATACATATATTGAAACCTCGAGGATCAGCCAGTACCAAACCAAGGTGTTTCCTTTAAAGGCTACAACACTTAAAAATATATATATTTTTAATTGAAACACTTCACTTAAGATTTAAAAGTAGGCTGGCCTGTTCAGACTATTCAAACGCTCTGCTTCTCCACTGGAATAAACAGCTTCATAGTTTAGTAGCTTCAGAGTTCCAGCTGTTGCTGATCGGAATTTCAACGTAAAAAGCTGCTTTGAGTTTTGTAAAGTCATAATACACACACACACACACACACACACACACACACACACACACACACACACACACACCCACACACACACACACACACACA
>JBBPCX010020884.1:0-16872 GCA_037974365.1 Hydrocynus forskahlii | reverse complement strand
GATGACTCTCTGAAGGGCTCTCCTGTCTACTGCTGAGCTGCTGGGCATCTTCTCCTGTAGGCTGTTTTTCCTGAGGAGCCGCTGCTGTTGCCCTTTTTGTCTCTTGCTATGGTGTTGGTGGTCCAGGAGAGATCATCCGTGATGTACGTGCCCAGAAACCTTCAGGCTGAGACCCTTCCCACACAGTTCATGTTGGTTTATAGCTGCTTGTGGTCTGTGCTGTGCTTCCATTAGTCTGTTATGAGTTCTTTTGTTCTGGAAGAGCGTAAGGTGAGGTTGTTCTCCAAACACCACACTGCCAGGTTTTGGACTTCATCCCTGTAGGCTGACTCGTCTCCTGCTGAGATGAGTCCTACCATTGTTGTGTAAATGATGTTGTGGGTAGTGTGGGAGGGGGTGCAATCATGCATGTAGAAATTGTGTAATAGTGTAAGTGTAGAGGATGTGTAAGGGCCTAATCTAATCATCTGACAGTGATTAGTCAGGAAGTTCCTGATCTAGTGACAGGTGGATCAGGAAAGTCCGAGGTCTAAGAGTTTTGTGACCAGTCTGTCTGGGATGACAGCGACAGCATCCTCACGTAGTGTCTCTGTTGCTCAAGGTGGAAGAGTCCAGTATGATGCGCAGAGGTTTTCTATAGACCTGTTTGCTTTGTAGGCAAACTAGTGTTTGCGCTTCATGATTACTGGAGTGAGTGTAACTGGATTGTAGTCATTGAGGCTGCTGATGGAATGATTGTAGCAGACTTCAGACATTATGGGATAGTGGACTTGGACAGTGACAGGTTGAAGACCTTCGTGAAGACCCCAGGGGGCTGCACATTCTTTCCACACCCGTCTTGTCACGCCTCAGATTGTGCGCTTGTACCGTGAGGATGTGGTTGGTGGAGTCTGGTGCAGATGTTGTGACTGACTCTGCTGCTTCTGTATCAAAGTATTTAAGTTCCTGCGCTAGCAACACATCTGCTCCAACAGCTGAGGGATTCCTGGTCTTGTGATTGGTCATATGTTGGATGCCCTCCCACACTTGCCGTGGGGTTTTGTTGGCGAGGCGGTCCTTTATTGTCCCCTTTTAGGCCAGTTTAGCTTCCTTGATGGCTCTCTTCAGTTTGGTTCTGTCCTCACTGTAAAGGGCTCCGTCATCTGATTTGAGGTAAAGGGCTGTGTTGCCTGATCCTTGAGGAGAAACTGCTGTCAATATCATTTCCGATAAGACCATGGTCCTGTATGGTAACAATCAACACTTCTTACAGTACGTTTATTTATTATTTTGTCATTTCTTGTTTGAAATATCTAATAACAACCTCTTCTGGAATCTACACATGTAAGAACAGGTTGTGACATGATAAGAACAGGTATGTAATTGTGAACTTTGTAGTGTATCTCAATAGAGGGAGAGGAACACTCTGGACCAGTTTGTATGAGTGCAGGCACAGTGCAAAATGCGCACTGGTGTGGTCACAGTGTGTACTCACAAATAATCTGAAATTGATGTTCTGTTTGCTAAAGCCGTAAGTAAACAAACTATGTGCAGGGCCACCCACTAACTGCATACTCATAAAGGGGTTTACAATGATGGAGCTGTCAACAAACCATTAGAAAGAGATGAAGACATAGAGATTTTAGTAAATTACGTTTATTCCCACCAAAACATTCCTTAGCCATGTAATCACAGGCAAAAAGAGCAACAGTAACATAGACTGCAAAGTCATCAAGGCACGCACATTGTGTTTTCTCACACATCTAATCTTGAGAGGTAAAAGTATTATTTTGTTGCTAGATACTCTTTAAACTTATCTGAGGCTCATGTCTCTGTGTAGATGCTGTGTCGGCTGCTACTGTTTTATTTTTGGTGGTGGTGAGGGTTCCTTATTTTCTCTCCAGTCACATCCTGCCTGCTAATTAGGACCCCCCTAATCACAGGATACCTCCAATGAGGGCTAGAGGGTTGAAACTTAACTTGCTTCCTCAAGGTCACATGAAGAGCCTCATCTTTTTGAAAGCTGACGCGGCATCATTGGTCAGTTCCTCATGCTAGCAGTCGGCATCGCTCTGAGTAGTGGGGGAGAGGGAGGGCTGCCCTGTACATTCAGACAGAGCAAAGCCAGCTATGCTCTCTGGGAATCCAAGCCATGGATCTACTGCTTTTAATAAAGGAAGCCTAAGAGACTCTACGCTAATTTGCACCTGGTTATAAAAATGGAGAGCAGTCCACACAAAACTGGCAGGCCAAACTTAAGTAAAGCATGTGGAGTATATAGTCACCACTCCAATACCACCCCCCAACATGTTTTGTACAGTTCTCCTTTAAAAATGTGTGTGTTTAACATTTAAACATATGCATTTCTTCATGCCCATGGCCTATAAAGTCTGCTTGTGAGCCAGTTTTGTAGAGAACATGCAGACACCTTATTTGCATTTAAAATGGGCAAAAATGCTCAGTAAAGTGGTTCTCAAACTGTTCATGTTGCCACAGATGGCGCACACTTTTGCTCTTTATCAGCTCCCAAGACATAGAATGTGGGGCTGCCTGCAGAGGCACTGAGGACCTGTTTGAGAACCACTGGCTTAATACATCAATGTCTGAGTCTCCACACTGGATTATTATGGGATATTATCTTTAGGCCAGGTGCTGATCAGAGGAAGAAGTTTTAATAGAATCAGCTGATTTCTGGTCTCCATGGAGCCCTGTAGGGGTGTGTGTGTGTGTGTGTGTGTCTGCGGTTATATTAGGAACATGTCCGCTCACTAAAGAGACTGCAGTGAAAAAGGGATGGGTGAAAGAAGGGAATATAGATGCTAGGATTTAGGCATTTCTGCTTTTAGGCATTTCATTCATTAACAAAGCTTCAGTGTGCATTTAAAATTGTAGTTTCGCTTTATTTGCTTTTTTGTACTGTAATATCTGTTAGTGTGAAATTCCCGCAGTTTTCCTCCACACACACACACACACACACACACACGTTTTATATATATATGTGTATATTTAGTTAGGTAGATAGACATCCCGCACTTCATTGGAGTAAAGCAGTTATATGTAAGTAAAAATTAAATAATGTCAGTGTAGCTAAAACAGATCTTGGTTACAAAACTTTTTGTGAATAAATTCTTTCATTTTTAATTACCTTTTTAAATTGCAAAACTTTGGTATTAAGGTTTTTGTACTTTTTTATCTGTTCGGGGAAAAATATATATTTATAGAGTATTAAATGTTTTTATAAAAATCAGAAATTTGAGTAATTTAAGTGTTGACTGCAATTTCAGAAGAATGTGAGTTTGAACCGCAGTGATGCCACCGCCATTTATAATTAAGAAGAAGAGCTAAAAGAATTTTAACTAAACAAAGGCTGAGTTAGTTTACTCCACTTTGTTACCACTTTGTTCACGTCTTTACGGCTCTTTAAGCGCTGTGGACTGCAGAAGGCACTCACTGAGGAGAAGCTGTGTTCAGTGTAGGGTCTGTATCTGTGATGGGTTCTAGGATGAGCTCAATACCCTTATCCAGTGTGTGCTGTGTGTTAGTGAAACCTAATGGTATGTGTGTTAGTGGGGTTACAATGTGAGTGTGAATGAGTGTATGATGTGTTGAATAAATGTAAGTCTTTTCTTTTAGTTCTCGCTGTCTATATCTTTTTGGCTTTCTCTTTTTAGTTCCCCCTCTCTTTCTGTCTTTCCCCTCTCCCTCTCCTCTTGCGCTGTCCCTCTCCCTTCCCTTTTGTCTCTCTCTCTCTCTCTCTCTCTCCTCTTTGTGCTTTCATTCCATATAACAGTGTTTGTTCTGTATCAAAACTTTACAGTTTCTCTGATAAGTAGCAAAACAAAACAACAAACAAAAGGTGTGTGTGTGTGTGTGTGTGTGTGTCTGCATGCGTTAACAACAGGTTATAACTGACTTTCAGAAGTGAAAGCTTCTTGACATTTTTTTCTCTCTCATTCCAAATCTTTTCATGCTTGTAGCTCCAACACATAGTAAATTTTCCATGAATGCACCATGGCAACCATTGTAACCATGAGAGGCTGATAATTATTTGAACAGTTTCACCTTTCAGACCAAGTGCAGGATTTCTGATCCATTACACACCATTGCTTGTGCAAAATCACAAGCACACATGCACACACACACACACACACACACACACACACACACACACACACACTTAGAAATGTTATTCTCTTGTGACTAAAAAGGATTCCTGTAATAATTAAAACCGCTGCCTGTTATTCGGTGAACTGACTAAAATGATTCTTCAGTTCATCTCTGTTTGCCACCACTATTATTCAAACCTCACCCTGCCTTACACTTCATATAGCATATAACAATCTGTCAGAATGACTCTGTGGATCAAATAAACATCATGGAGCAGGAGCTCCATCTTGCAGCCCTTGCAGCTATTCCTTTATTCAGCTGTATAATCACTAAACAGAAAAGAAAAGAGTTAGCTAGTGCCAGATCAATTAAACTTGATTTTCTTTTTTATTTTGTAGTTATGCCACGCCCATCGACCCTGAGATAGGCTCTGGGTACCTGTGACCCTTGGGAGGATTAAATGCTTACAGAAAGTGTGTTAGTGAGTGCATACAATTATCACAATGTATATATAAAACCTTGCCTCACACCTCTAGGGTTGGAGGTTTCAATCTGAGTCCTGGCCTTGTGTTCTCCTCTGGGGTCCCACAGTACAAAGACATGCGTGTCAGGATTCTAAATTGACTCTAGGTGTGAGTGTGTGAGTGAATGGTGTGTGAATGTACACCCTGCGGTGGGCTGGCTCTATCTTTATGAAACTAACTTTGAAAATAAAATGGTCCACAAGCCTTCAGTATAATACATTGGTTTTCCAGGTGGTTTCTCAGCTGTAGCTAACAACAACTGCACACCTGAACAAGCTGCATTTCTGCTTCTAATGGCAAGTGAAAGCATGCGTGGTGGAAGTTGTAATTAGCTCCAGTGATTTAGCTCATACTGCTAAGCTCCTTGGAGCTTCCCTGCCTGTGTGATGAAATGCTAGCGACACACTGAGCTGCCCAGGGTCAGAAAAGCTCTGATAAAGCGCTCGATACACACTGGCTAATTGGCTTTGCTTTTCTTTCGGCACTGTCCTTGATTGCCTCATTGTCTGCTGAGGAGGACTGTATAGGTTGTGTTTGTAAAGCATGGTCTTGTAGGTGCTTTTTTCTAAGGGCATCCACACCAGAGCTTTTGATCCAGACAGAAAAGGGCATAACAGTTTATTTATGATTCTATGAAACATCAGTACTATACAGCTAGCAACAGACACATTAACACACGCCATTCTAGTGTCCATTCTTGGGCACTTAGTGGTGATGTAATAGTGTTTGGCAACTTTATCCTCACCTGGTGAAGTGAAGATTTCCCTGCACTGTGCTGGAAGTGTAAGCAAAGAAAGCATATTACATCCAACTGGAGACAGAAACAGATAAACAAACATTACTCACCACTGGCCCCTATAGGCATAATGTTTCATCTTAGCCTGATGCTCCTGAATAAGAACCGTGTTCAAAAGCTTTTTTGTTTTTTTTTTTGGTAATTTTGTTCGCAATGCGTATATGCGACAATGTGCAATGCAGAAGACGAGCATGCTGGTAATTATTTCTGATTCAGTCGTACTATCTGAAAACCAATGTTTGCAAACAACCAGCACTAATTAGTAGATTACGCCACAGTAATCATTTTCCAAAGTTAATATTTTGTTCATTAGGATATTGAATTGTAAACGCAGTATTGTCAATTCATTCAGATAGTGAGTGTATTATGAGTCCCCTTATATATTTGTGACCATGTATAGCACAGTGAGAGGTTAGTGAATGAAATGAAGAAACAAACTGTAGTTCATTAAAATGGTGGTTATCATACGTATGAGTTTGATCTTTAATTTGTCCATAAAACACTAAGCAAACTTGAGGCTGTGGATCCTGTGGCCGCTTAGCCTAATATCTATTGTTTGGCCTATGGCAGTTTTGCCTGGTCTCTAATTGAAAGAATGCTATAAATGTAGTATACCACCTCGCATATTTAAAAGTCCTTTTTCTGTTTGAGGGAATACTTGTGTCTTCCTAGGGTTTGTATGAAATATTAGATTTTTTTTCTTGGTCAACTATAACTTGGTATATTTTAGGTTATGACATTTCTTCTTTTTATATTCATCCCTCCCATAGATTGTAAAAATCAATTGACTGTCTGCTCAGGGGGTCCTTCAGCTACTGCTAGACTGTCTTGGTGTGTGAAATGCCAAATCAGGTGGAGACCTGAGCAAATAATTGATTCCAGTTGTCTTCCTTAGATCTCTGAATGCTCTCATTTACTTTTCCCAGTGAGAGACATCAGGGAGTGTTTCTAATTCTTCATCTTAGAACAAAGATTTATTGGTGTTGACTGTATTAAGTTAAAACTGTTTATAATACGGTCTATTAATTACTAAAAACTGGAGCTGTTACTGTCACATAGTAGAATAGAAACTAATATGATTACTGGGATTATACATTTTATCATAGTAAATTGCATTAAAAATAGTTCCCAAAGATTTTTCAGATTTATCATTATTTCGCCATTATCAAAGTCAAAATAAACTTTGTCATCTCAGCAGTAAACACGTATATGGTGAGATGAGTCAGATTTAACAGTGTACAAAAAGGCATATATACTACACATATGTAAATAAACTGTAAATACAAATTCTAAACTAGAAGTAAAAAATGTGTTATTTGGTACAAAATGTTTGTTGCCTCAGCAGTGAAGTGGAAAACATGAACAGAATACTGGAACATAATTATGTGTGTGTTATATGTGCATATGCTCAGCAGCAGTTCGATGTAAATACACAGACAACCAATAAAACTACAGTAACTGAGACAGTATTCAAGTACAAATGTAACATGGATGTGTTTTGTGCATCTAGTTGTTTGTGCATCGTAAAGGGTTATGCGTGAAGTGCAACGGTGCAAAGTAGAGTCAGTTCACAGTTCAGGTGTGTGTGTGGGAAGGGGCGACAGTGTGTTGAGGAGTCTGATGGCTTGTGAGAAAAAGCTCTCCCACAGTCTGGCTGATCAGGCTTTAATGTTGCGATACCGTCTGCCAGATGGGAGCAGTGTGAAGAGTCCATGTGAGGGCTGTGAGGGGTCGTGCACAACGCAGGAAGCCTTTCTGATGCAGGAAAATGATGGAAAATGTCCTGTAGTGAGGGGAGAGATGCCCCAGTGTTGTTACCAGCCTTTTTAGGGCTCTTTTGGTCTGCATCACTGCTGAACCAAACAGAGATGTAGACAGGACGCTGTCTGTGGTGTCCCTGTAGAAAACTGTGAGGGTAGGGAGATATGCACTCCCAGACCCCTGGTGTTCTTTATTGCCTCTACCATGGACCATTGATGCTGAGTGACCTGTGGCCAGAGCGAGTTTGCCTGCTGTCGACTATCATTTCTTTAGTTCTGTCCACATTCAGAGACAGATTGTTCTCACTGCGCCAGACAGCCAGCTGCTAACCCTCTCTCTGTACACTGACTCATCATTGTGGCTGATGAGCCCTACCGCAGTCGTGTCATCAGTAAATTTGATCATGTGGTTTGAGCTGTACTCGGCAGTGCAGTTGCAGGTCAGCAGAGTGAACAGTGGAGGACTGAGTCTGTAGCCCTTAGGAGCTCCTGTGCCTAGTCTGATGGTACTAGAGATGTTGCCGATACAGATGGACTGAGGCCTCTCTGACAGAAAGCCCAGGATCCAGTTACACAGGGGGGTGCTCCGGCCCACCCCACTCAGATTCTTATCTTTTTTGGGATGATTTTGGGGTGCTGAACTAAAGTCTGTGAACAGCATTCTAACATAAGTGTTTATCTTGTCCATGTGGAACAGGGAGGGGTGGCGTGCAGAATAGAGATGTATGGGGATGGTTGCTCTTAATGTGTGCCATGACAAGTCTCTCAAAGCAGTTCACGATGATAGAGGTTAGTATGATGGGTTCAGGCAAGAGACCGAGGATCTCTTTAGCTCTGGGATGATGGTGGTCGACTTAAAGCATGTGGGATGATCATCTTGCTCACTGATGTGTTGAAGATGACTGTGAAGATGTCAGTCAGCTGTAGGCAGCTGGTTGGTGAGAGGAGAGGGAGCTCTCTACACAGGCTCATTGTACAGTGCATCAAACTCACCGTTTCGATGTTTAGGGAGTGCTGAATCTCCTTCACTGCTGCTTGGTGTAGGCTTATATTGAGCCTGAATGCCCAGGCATATACTACATGTGACTTAGGAAGCGTCTCTGGATCTTGTGAGCATAATTTCACTTTACTTCAGGTTGGCACTGAAGATAGCATTTCACCTGACCTGACATTGACACAATATCTCATGATATGCTTTTAGCTCACCTTACAGCTATTGGTATCACGTGCACAGCTTTGACCTGGATAAATTCATAGCTGAAAGACAGGGAGCAGTTTATCATCTTTGGGTTTGCTTCATCAAGGTGTTCCTCAAGGTTTTGTCCTTGGACATACGCTCTTTAACATATACATAGGATATGTTAATAGGATAAGAGACGAGAGTCAGGTGTCCTCTGTTAACATCGTAGCATCTCAGCACTCTAAATAGGCCTAGGCATACACTTAGCCAAATGCATCACCTGACCGCTCATTTACCGCGCAAGCCCGAACCCGACCGATGTTCTGAGCTGACAGAGCTGCCACAGGTAGTGGTTTCTCTGAACATGTTCCAATCTGTGCAATCAAAACAGTCCTGAAGTGCTGGGACAGCTCCTGTGTGCCAGACACTGGTGGTTTTGTAGGACTCATGCATGTTAGTATAGAAAATAGCCAGACAATATTTCCCTCTCATGGCAAAGTTCACGTGCTGATAGAATTTAGTTAGAACTGACATCAGATTTGCAAGAGTGAAGTCACCAGCAACAATGAAACTTGTAGCTTGTTAATAGCAGAGCTTGTCTAATGCCTGGTTAGCATTGGAGCTACGCAACGAATACACAGCTACCACTAGCACTGTGGCGAATTCTCTCTGCAGACAGAATGGTCGACACTTATGAGCAGAGAGTCTTATGCAGTGTACTACACCGGATTTTATTATGTAATCCCAAAAACCACCTCCACGGCTCTAACCAGACAGAGAAGTCTGTCTGTCAACTTGGTAGCAGGCTAGCCTATCTAGGTGGATGGCTGAGTCTGTGGTGTTCGGATGTAGCCATGTTTCCATGAAAATAAAGATAAAGCATTACATTTTCGTACAGGCCAGATCACTGGAGCCACAGATTTTGCCGTCCAAAGAGCAAACACTGAAGAATAGGATGGATGGTGGAACTGGTCGGACCCAGTTACGCCTTAACCTCGTACAAATATCCGTGCACTCGCCACCCTGTGTTTACATGCACAGTGCTTGCATTTTGGCCAGCTGTCCCTGCCACCTTGACCTTTGTTCTAGCTGCCAGTAGTGTTAACAGGCCAGGGTCGTGTAGTGTCTCCATAATCAGGTTTAGCGTATAATTTTTGCATTTTGTTCCCCGATTTCATAGCTGATAAGTTAGGCAGAAAACAAAACAAACCAAAACAAAATGCACAAAAGTACAGGTTTATCTCTGTGTTCCCTGGAACGCAGTTAGCTTCCGCTCGGGGTGCCACAGGTACATTACATTGTTACATCTTACAACATTACATCTTACAACTCAGACGACATGTTAGGGTTCACTGTTTGTTTTGGATAGTAAATAAAATTGCTATATTTGTGTTCTAGACATTGTGATCTGTGGCTCCATCTCCACCATTATAAAAAAAAACAGGTTGGCAAATGAATCATTTTGGATAGAATTCCTTTTTAAAGTAACTTTATGTAAAATATTTATCCAGGATGTGCTAGTATCTTTGATAATGGAATCCCTCTCTCCAGGCATGCAGTGGATTTCCCAGCATGCCGCAGGCTATGTCTCTGCCCACTGTGCCCATTCATCATGCAGGGCAGGCTGTCGGCTGAATGTTTATTTTTGTGGTTTTGCTCGCCGTGTTGTGGGCAGCGCTAGTGCTCCTGCTCACATTAAACACATTCATCACCCATACATCATCCACACACTGTGTGCATTTGGGTCTCTTTCTGCTTTCCATGTGGGTCACCCCGGCTTTACCTAATTTCACAGGACACAAAAGCAGCACCTTTTGTGCAAGTTAGAATAATGTGTGATGAGCTCAGGATCTGCCGTGGATGTCACTTGCAAGAGTTAGCACCTTTTAGCACCTTCAAAGCAGCACCTTTTGAAATACAAGCTATAGGTTGATGTTTGCAGGATATTTACTTTCAACACTCTTTAAATCAAAGTGTCTTCCACTGTGTAAACTGTTACTCAAAGCTCATACTGAAACTCATTTGGCCCAAACACGATTTAACTGCTTGAAGCTAATGGTGTTTAACGCTAACGACTGAAGCTAATGCCATGGGCATGTTGGCCAGAACTGCCTCGTTTGTGTCCTCGAACATTAATGAACACCTTCACTTTTGCTTTCTCCCTTCTTCTACCTCCTCCTGTTTCTTCTCCTCCTCCATTTCACATCTCTCCTTTCATTAGCCGTCACCGTGGTACAAATCCTGTTCTCTCCCTTCCTTGCTTTGTGGGATCACTAAGGGAGCAGTCAGGAGAACAAAGCCACAGACAGGAAACACATGGTTTAGACTTCCTGCCATTCAGGCCGCATGTTTACCTGAGCTTGAGCGATTGGGGAGTGCTGCTTGGCGTTCGGTGTCAATGTGTGTGATAATGTAGTCATAAATTTACTGCATTAATTTATACCAGAGTGTACTGGAGGAATTTTTACATGTTTTGATACTTACTTGTCTACATATCCATCAGTCTGCAAATTCGAACTGTACACTGCTAAACTGTGAAAAAATTCTAAAAGTTTTTTCCATACATGCAAACATTGCTACCAAATTTGCAGTTTTAAATTATGGATATGCAATTCAGGTGACATGTATAGTTCTGACTTTTGGGAATTTGATTTCTGTGGACAAAAGTGTATTATGTCTTACGTGTATTAGTTGTTGTGTAATTGTTGAGGCCAAATTAACTAAATTATTCTTTAAGAATTACTTGTTTCCTGTGCAGCAAAATGTTTCATTTTCATAAAAAGAAGGTTGTTTTCTGAAGTCACTGACTTTTTCATTGTCCACAAGTTTGCCTGTCTGAAAAACCTTGGGTTGGCCAATAAGGAAATATTTATTGTTTGCATGATCAATTGTATTAAATTAGGCCATATTACACTTTTCTAAGCATTCTTTTTAAAAGAACACTAAAAGAAAGAACTCGGAGAAAACTGTCCAGCTGTGTGTGTCTGCTTGAAACATTAA
Source organism: Hydrocynus forskahlii (assembly GCA_037974365.1). NCBI lineage: Eukaryota > Metazoa > Chordata > Actinopteri > Characiformes > Alestidae > Hydrocynus > Hydrocynus forskahlii. The sequence goes on along the minus strand of JBBPCX010020884.1, from coordinate 5,526 downwards.
ATAAAATCATTCTATTATTAGCTTTTGGTAGTGGACTTGTTAAATGTGGCACTACTAGTACTTTTCAGTCTGTTCCAACTTTTAAATCTCAGAAAAACCTGTGATATGTATTGTGCACCATGAAAATTATAGTCATGTTTTAAGGCAGTCAGATAATCCATCTTTAAAGTTATAAATCTGAACTTTTAGGTGTTATCATCACTCTAGGACTTGTGTAGCACATATGGTGAACGAGGGATGCAACAATATATTGTATTATCATGATACTCCAGTGCAAAAATGTAATGTATACATGTATAAGTAATGCAGCTGCATTGTTAAATGTACCAACTGCACTATACAACAACACAGTACAGTCCAGAGCTCATCTTACCTCATAGCTTTAGAGCTGTTAGGAACAATATGATTACAGTCATCATTTTTCTTCATTTAAACTATTTTTAAAAATCCTGAGAATGTCAAATCAAGAGTCCAGTGTTATGACTCAGTGCTGCACAAGAGTCACCTGTACACTTACACACTAACATACCGTGCCATGAATTACCATTGGTATTTGGTCCCTTATCCTTAATTTAAATAATCAGCGGCAGATAATTTCAGACAGTTACTTACTTTGCTTCACCATATTGATTTGATTTATTTACCATCACCTCACATTGCTGCCTGTAGTGAATATAATTTTTTATTGTTATGGATTGCGCTGCAGCAGTAAAGCTGATGACTTCACCATTATGTTTTGATGACTTTTATCATTTGGGATTCTCCCTTATTTACTTCAAAGGGAAACTCGGTTCTGAAACAGATTTTTTTAAAGGAAATAACTAATCTTTAGTCCCACTAGTATAGCTTTAGACTATTGCATAATGTTTTTAGTCAAACACATCATTTTGCATTTTATGCTCACTCGCAGTTTATCAAAAAGAGTGGGGAATTTCTGTGAAAATTGTGCAGATTTCAAACTTTCAACATTTATTTCATAGTCCCTCAGTCTTATCCCTGCATTTTCTTAATTCCTAGCCATGTGCTTTTGCATTTCTTTTTGCTAATTGTCTCCTCCCTATCCTGGCCTTTTTTTTAGTCTCCTCACTTGTGTCTAGTTTGTTTTACCCTTTTTTCTTGGTGCTGCTAATCAAGTGTTGTATTTAAGCCAGGCCCCCAGGATTTGGCCTCTAATGCAAGCCACCAGAAGTAATAATAATAATAATAGTAATAATAATAATACATTTTATTTGATACACACTTTTCATTTGACACAAATCTCAAAGTGCTAAAAAGTGAATATATTACTTTAAAAATCATGTAAACCCAAAGTAATATGCTTAAATTGAAACCAAGTTATCCAGAAATAAAAGTCAAGGAATAGATAAGTTATATGAAGAAGAATTTATAATCCTTTTTAATAGAATTTAATAGTAAATTCTATTAAAAATAAATGTTTTAAGTACTTTTTTTTAAAGCAGACAGTGGATTGTGTTATCCTCAGATGTTCAGGGAGGGTGTTCCACATTGGGGAAGTGAGCGGTGAGGCAAAAAATGACCATTTCAGTAAAGCTCCCCCTTCACTTCCAGTCAATTTTGGGTGTCTACAATCCAAGAGTAGTTGCATCAAATAACGTCTGGTCACCCTACATAACAGGACCTCCTGAATTAACACCTTAAATGTAAGATTAAGGGGTTTCACATTCATGCCATGAATCAAATTTTAAGGTAAAATTAAGGGGTCTATATCTCAAATGAACAACCACTTTATTCAAATTAAGGGGTTTGGGGTATTTTCAGGGGTGAATTAAGGTAGGGTTAAGCACATTTTAAGTACATTGCATTTTGTAGTGAAGCCAGGCAAAGGCTGAGTTCAGTATTGTTGAAAAAGCTCAGCTGAAATCAGTAAGCAGACCTGAATAATGCACTGGCACCCGAAACTGAATTTGTTCAAGCAACGGTTTGCTAATGTCCACATAGTTAGCACTGCTATATCCATGTGAAGCAGTGCTACTGTACCACCACAACCAGTGCATTTCATAATCCAATTTGAACCACTAATGAAGAGCAGCAGTGTGTCAAAACTGGCTGAGGTTGAGTGTGAGGAAAACTGTGAGGAAAAAGGCTAGCAAACTCTCAAGGCCTAGCGAGCAGCGGCACTCAGCAGAGACCGAAACCGCACCAAGCCCTCTGACTGTGGGTGACTGAGCCATCAGGAATGTGTGCAGTACATTTGTGCTCACATGCTGCCTCCACAATGTAACAGACTCTGAACGATACATGATATTTGGGACACCAAGAGAGGTATCGGCTCTGATATTCAACTGAGATTGAATGGCAGACTGCCAGAGTTACTGCAACCACCAGCAGAATCACCACAATCACGCCTATCAACTTCAACTCTCTCTCTCTCACCAACTTTTCTGAGAAAAGGGACTGTCTCTGTCCATTTTAGTTAGCTCACAGGTTTTGTCTAAAAAGCGCATGGCACCCCTACCCCAATCCCCACATCCTGTACCCTCGTCGTACCAATAGAATGTTTTAACCCCTCAAACATTGCAATCAACTGGCCTGTCCTTCAACAGCCCTGGGTACAGCTCAGACTGTCTTTCATCTCCCCTGACCCTAAAAAGCTCAGCATGCCCTGTTCAGCAATGGAAAAAATGGATAGAGGATCCCTGCTACCAAAGTGCCCAGTTCAAAAAATGCATGCAGCATGCTCTTCTCATTGGCCTCCCCAAAAAAGACCAATAGACAGCTACAGGTTATTCAAAATGCTGCAACAAGAAAAGAGAGCGTGTTACTCCAGTCTTCAGGTCCTTAAATTGACTTTCAGTCAGATACAGGACCGAGTTCAAAGTATTGCTAATGGTTTGGGCCCTAAATATATCTTCGTGATGTTTAATGCATATCAGCCTGGTAGATTTCTTTGATCAGCTGGAGCCGGTCAGCTCCAGAAACTGGGTGAAATTACATTATGCTGCCGAGTTGTTTTCCAATGCTTTTCTACACAATTTATGCGCCATCATATGTATTCCTTTATATTGCTTTATTTACCCTTGTTATTGTAAAATTCTACTTTTATTTAATATTTGTTATTACTTTTACTGCTTACTTTTCTTTTAATGCTTTTGTGATTATTTTATCTCTGTAAAGCACACTGAATGAGATTTCTGTCTAATAATTCTGTTAGTGACATTAATAGCCCTTTGTTTTGGTGTTCCTTTTTCTAGTTTGGCTTCCTGATGTTTTTGATTGCTAATAAGTTTAATACATTTCCACTAACACATACATCCTGTCCGTTGGCCTCCTACATGAAACCATACCGCATAACATGAAACCATACTCAGAACTAAACAGGGGAATATCAAAATGTAAGCTAAATTAGTTACTTTAAAATTGTATACCAAAGAGAGGAGGAGTTTTCTGTTCCTGTTCATATGGCGTACATTTGAGAGGTAAAAATGGCAGTCACAGGTGTTCTGCATGAGTGAAGAAGAAATGCATGGGATGTGACCGTCGTCTCTGGTGACAAAGGAAAATGACGTCAGATTCTTAACACAACACTGTAGTGCACTCTACAGTGTGTGAAAGAGATTAGCTGAGCTTCTGTTTAGTCTGTACTGACTGAATTTACAATGTGTGTTTTTTACTGAGAATGACTGTGGAAGTTGGGAGGGAAATGGGAATTGCATCCAGTCGGTGCTGAGAATCTTCTGTTTCATTGAGGTCCAGGGAAGAAACCTCTGCAGTGGAAAATGAAGGACTCGCCTCACCTACTCAGAGGCTGCAGAAATGCTTATTGCAAGCTTGACTTTGTTGATGGCTTCTTGCAATGTTGATCAGAGGTCTAAGCTAAACTTTGGCCAGTTTACTGAAACTTTAGTTCCTTTGTTCCCATCTGGAACGAAAAAGGTGAGATCTTTGCAGATAAAGGATGGTGGCAACCTCCCATAAGTACATCCACTTTGAAGGCAGACCAAGGAGAGAGAGAATGTGTGAGGTTGGCCTGCTTTTATAACCCTTAGAAAAGACCCTGCCCCAAGGAGCAGACTTCACTCAAGCTGTGATGTGATGCTTGCATTGCCACTTGTTTGACAGCATGGGTACTTACATCAGAAAGGGAGATCTTCAGGACCAGGGTTGATACCCAGTGGTGTACTGTGTTTCGCTTATCTTACCAAATGATAAGATGCTTTATGATTTCCACTGATGCATAATATTGCTGAATAATAATTATTAGGATAACCTTTCGTGTGAAATGCTTCCTTCTGGAGAAAGGTCAGAATAATTTATAGTAGTGGTGTTGGTACCAGACTGAAGTGCTCACTGCCTTTAAAACCTACCTAACGGAGATCGCAAAAACAGTGCCTGATAAGGGACTTAGGTTTGTGATAGCTTAGAGTTCGTTTTGATATAAACTTTATGCTGAAAAAAGAATGTTCAAGAAGGAGAGGTACATGCAGGGCACTGGTAGGCAAAACAGTCCTCAGAATATTTTTGCAGATTTACCACTATGGTCCACGTATTAAACTTCCATATAAAAACTCTTTTTAAATAGTTAATAGAATGGTAAAGAAATGGGAGTCGTTATGTTACTTTACAACGAACCAATCAGTGAACTCTGAATGACTGTTTACATCTTAAAGATTGAGTCATGCGAAAAGTATTCTTTTTTCTTGCCTTGTATAAGATGTGAGTCTTATGGTATCTTCCAGGAATTTCCTCACTTATCAGGTTTCTAAGTTAGGCATAGTTGAAAACACACTCATCAAAGACTAATGAGAATGAGAAGTGGAAAGCAAACACAAAATGTAAAGAGGCCCAGATGGATGATGATCCACTCAGTACTGTGCCCAGCTTCTTTGTTATCTTCATAATGATTCTCAGTTCAATTAAGAGCTCAGCAAGTTCCTTCAGGGTGTCTTACTTTTCCACATTGCAGTTTGATGTAGGGGTGAAAAGGCACCTTGTTTGAGCCACTTGAGGCTGCTGTTGACAGATCTTATCAAGGAAATGGTGGTCTTGGGAAAAACACTGCCAAGCCAGAGAGGTGTGAGAAAGATATCATTTTCTCATCGTCTCATCATTTTCTCATCGACTCATATGTGTGAACTAAATTCAAAGTTGTTTGCACAGCAGTGGGTGAATAAGGCCTAGGAGCCTTTTGCCTCATTCTAAGGTTCTATTATTATAAAGTCTATTTCTGCATCTGCAAATTAAGTAACATGCGTGAGTGCACTAGGAGGCAGTGTCCAAACCTACATGGACAGCATGTAGAGGGGAAAGGAAAGGTGAGCATTTAGGAAAAAAAAGGAAAGAAGCTCCCCATGAACACTACCAGCCATACCCGTTATAAAAGAATTAAATCAATAAACCAGTAATCATTGATCCATACATGCTTTGACTTCATCTTGACCCCAAAATGAGAGCCTCTGTTTCTCCAGGATTAAAAAAATCCTGTCTTTTTTTGACCTGCGTACCGCACTGTTGCCCTGTTCACCTACACACACATTTTTATATGTAAAGTTGATTATGATAGAAATA
>JBBPCX010020873.1:0-16872 GCA_037974365.1 Hydrocynus forskahlii | reverse complement strand
CTAATCAGTCCCTCATAAAGCAGAATGAGGTGCTTGTGTAGGACTTTAACAGACACTGGCATGGAATGGTTTCACACTCATAGAGATGCTGATTTAAAAATAAATTGCAGTGCTCTCTTATTTTTTTCCAGAGCTGTATATGTACACAGATCAGCCATGCCAGTAAAACCACCTGCCTAATGTTGTGTAGGTTCTTCTTGTGCCACCAAAACAGCTCAGACTTCTTGAGACTCAAGATCTCTGAAGGGGTTCTGACAGCAAGACATTAGCAGCAGATGCAAAATCTAAGTTGTGAGGTGGGTCTTTCATAAATCAGACAAGATAGTCCAACAATTCCCACAGATGCTTGATCGGATTAAGACCTGAGAAATCTGGAGGCCAAGTCCACACCTGTGATGTTCCTCAAACCATTCCTGAGCAGTTTTTGCAGTGTGACAGGGTACATTGTCCTGCTGAAAGGGGCTACTGCCAGTATGTACTACCGTGTTTTTGGTCTGGAAAAATGTTGGTCCATGTCAAAGTAACCTCTACATCAGTGGCAGGAACTGAGGTTCCCCAGCAGATCACTGCTCGGAGCATCACGCTCCCCCCGGTTTTCCTTCTTCCCATAGAGCATCCTGGTGCCATCTCTTCCCCAGGGAACCAGTGAACACACACAAACACGGCCGTCCAGATAATGTTAAAGAAAACATGGTTCATCAGACCAGTCCACCGTCTTCCATTGCTCGGAGCTGGTGGTTAGTGAGTTTCCCCGTGCAGTCGGAAGGTTGTGGGTTCGAATTCCAGGACTGAGGTTCCCTTGAGCAAGGTACCGTCCCCACACATGGGCGCTGTGTTCCTGACTGGCCACTGCTTCACTTGGTGAATGGATTAAGTGGGTTAAATGCAGAGGAAGAACTTTGTGCTGTTCACACTGGGTGCTGTGGTGTGTTCACGTGGTTTGTTCACTTCACTAGTGGATGGAGTTAGCGTGGGTACTCCGACCGGTCTGCAGCCCCATATGCAACAATCTGTGCTGCACTGTAAGTTCTGACACCTTTCTATCACAGCCAGCGTGAGCGTTTTCAGCAGTTTGTGCTACTGTAGCTCTTCCTTGGGCCCAGACAGGCTCCCCATGCACATCAGTGAGCCTTGGGCACCCATAACTTTGTCCCTGGTTCATGGGTCATCTTTCCTTAGGATATATTTGGTTCGTTCTTATCATACCAGGAACACCCCTCAAGACAGTCCAGCTGCCTAGCCATCACAGTTTAGCCCTCAAAGACTCTGATACTTATCCTTGCCCATTTTCCTGCTGCCGACATCAACAAAAGAACTGACTGTTCAGAAAAGAACTGACTGTTCAGTTTCTGACGTGTGTGTAATCTGAAATCACCCTGGAAAACAACCACGTTGCATGACCATCACGAGAAAGACGTCTATAAAACCCGAAGCACATCTGGACCGTTAACTGACGTCAAGGAAAGAGTTCTATATGTTTTTTCAACTGACCTGACTAAATGATCTTTCAGCTAAATGACCTGGATGTCAGACCTGCACTGGTGTAGACCAGTAATAAATGGTCTAGGTATGTGGAGAATCTGCACATAGGCATGAAGGGAACACACTTGTGGATTTACTGGACAATCATGTGAGTTCCCTTGTAGGAATGTTGTGCACGTGTAGCTCTTGATGGCTGCGACCGAACTCACTCCAACTCCTACAGAAACGCAAATTTGTCAAAGATTTATTTTTTCAGTGAGTATAGATAGATGGCTTCGTGTGATAATGTGGCGAGGCCGTGTCGTGGCTGTGCAGGCCTCGTGTGTTTATTGTACTTTGAGAATTTGTGGAACATAACAGTTGTGTTTTTCTCAGGCAGTTTTTTTGCCTTTGTGGTGTGTATTGGTTGGACTGTCCAGCGTTTGGAGCTTACTGCTTCTGCACTGACGTGGCAGCGAGAGTTCAAAGTCTCGCTTAAGTGTTAGCAGATGTATTTCTGTCTCTCTCTCTCTCCCGCTCTGTCTTTCTGCCTCTCAGCCTTTCTCCCCGTCTCCCTTCCCAATTACCACTGCCTTTACTGTTGCACCTGACCGCAGTTCACGCAGGGACCCGTGGAAAACATGACTGAGTCTCTTCACAGATGATTTACAGCGGGTTTGGCCCTCGGAGACGCCCCGTACTCTTACACGTAGAGGAGAGCGCAGAAGGAAACTAGGCCAAGCAGTGGGAAGCCACAGCCGGCTACCGCTTCTCCAGTCGAAACAAACGTGAGAGCTGACATTCTGAGATTTTCCTGATGTGACCTGACGCTCTGACTGTTTTCCTTGCTCGTAACAAATAGCACACGTCACTGTGAAAGGAGCAAAGCCGTTTAGATGTTTACATGCTAATGCTAATGACCAGGGCTGTAAACTGCTAAAGACTGCATTTTAAAAAGTGTGTTCACACTCACAAATCAACAAAAATGATTCTTCAATGAACCATCCACTGAAATGTTCTTGAGGGACTCCAAAAGTGGTTCTTCTGTGGCACTATTCCAACAAACCCTTCCTCCATTTTGTCACATTTCCACTGGCAAAAGGATCCATATCGTACTGTGAACAAATGTTTTTCCATTACAAATAAAGCGACCCGAACCCGAACCCGGCAGGTACGAAACTGGGCCACAGCCGATCTGACTGCTTCACTGCTTTCTGATTGGTCAAAATGTCATCACAACAGGGAAAGAGGCCACTGTTTATTTACTGTCTGAACAACAAAACAACAATGGAGACACAAACTAACAACTGGAAATAGATGAAGTTCCAGCTCGACTGACTGTCTGGGCTGAAGATAAATTTCAGTGTTAGTTTTCTACAACTCTAACAAATTTATCTTTAACTCTGTCAGAAAGGTGAAGGTGATCCAGGACGTCACTAACAAGTTCTCTGGGTTCGGTTCTCATCACACGGATAAAGAAAGCAGAGAAAACATCCAACACTCAAACAAGACTATAAATAATAAAAGACCACAATAACAAAAGCGGCTCTGACAGAAAAACTCTCCGCCGGTTCGACTCCATGGACGCGGTTTTGGGACGACCGGCCATAAACTGTGGAGAGAATTGAGTCAGAAACTCCGTTACCGGACTGAGATACACTGGAACCTCAAAACTTGATACAACTTCAGTACCATCACAGTACAGTTTAGATACAGAACAGTTCTGTAGAGCTGGGAATAGTACATTATTTGAAGGCAACCTGCATAAGGACTTCATAACATGTAGAATAATCTTTAAAGCAATTCTTAAATATCTGATTAATTCCAGCTATTGCAAGCTAGCATAAGCAGTCTTCTGAAGAAAAAGGTCGTAAGCTAAAATGCCAAGTAAAGGCATTAATGGTAATGGCATTATTCTCAATTAAAATCCACTTAGAGTGCCAAAGTGGAACTCCATCTGAAGAATTGGTGAACACTAAATGTGCGTTTTTAGTTTTTAGGTCCCATGTCTTGCATTTGCTGGTAAGTCATAAACACTCAAGTATAATTTTCTAAGTATGAGATAAAATCCTTATGCAGGTGTTTTGAAGCCTTCAAACAAAGTGTTTTTCAGTTATTTGACACTGGACTTGGTTCCCACACACATATTAATCCTAAACCCGGCTCAAAAGGATGAATCACCACTGAAATTGGAATTTTGTCCAAGATTAGTCTTAAATCATGTAAACTCAAATGTCTGGGCAACTGGCCTGTTTGGGGTTACATTAATCCAGTATTGGAGTAGTTCTTGTTATTCTCTACCAAACTGTCCAGAAACAGGCTTAATTCTTGAAAGTAGCTGCAAATGTTCATGTTTTGAAATGTTCAAGTTTACAAATGACAGTCTTGATTTGATTTGATTAAAACCCACTTTCAGTGGGCTTACCAGTGAATGGGATATTTAAGAGAGGTCTCTAATTGTTAAGTGTAGGTGCATCCAGGTTTCCCTTTTTCAGGAGGGGTTTGATAACAAAAGTATTTAGTTTTGCCAGGAACAAGCCTGAGGGACAAGAGATATTCACAAATTGGAGAATCTTGAACATTAAAAACACTTTTAAAAAGAATGTGACCAGAATGTCAAGTTACTCAAGAGTTCTTCCATCAAAAGCAGTGAATTCAGACATGAAGGCCACATTTTTTCTGTATGGTGAAGAATTCATGTGACTGAACGGAGCTAATGCTTTGTCTGATTTTTTCAGTTTCGTATGGGAAAAAAGATGTGAACTCATTACACTACAGCTGAACTCTGGAGGTGACTGTGTAGGGGGATTTGTGACAAAAAAGCACCAGAGTTCTTAATGTTCCTATTACTGATATTACAGAAATGAGATTGTCTGGCCTGTTTAACTCAGAGAGTCCTAGAAAATGTCAGAATCAGTCTGAGGCTGTTTTGCCACTGCTGTGGTGTTTCACCAGAAGTCATTTTAGTCTTTACAGGTACAACAGCATCCAAGACCCTGAGAGCTTTGGGATTAAACTGATTAAGACAGTCATCCACAGACGCTGCTGTTACACTAGGTAACACATGACTTCCACTTGTATTCTCATTAAAATACCTCTTTTTTTGACAGTTCTAGATCTGGTTTCAGTGTTTGAAACACTGAACCCATCAAAGAACACAGAGATGATCAGACAGAGCCGAGTCCTTAACATTCACAGCAGGAACACAGATACCTTTGTATAGTTTTTTGGGTGTTAAAAAATGACCTCTACCACAATTTTTGAATGTTAAAAATGTACCAAATTGCACATTTTTACTTCTCATTCAGAGAACGCATGCACTCTGTGACCTTTTGTATCTGGAGCTAAACCATCTTGTCTCACTGTATACATTTATATTCACTATATGGACAAAAGTATTGGGAAACTACTGAATGCAGGGCTTGGGCACCTTACTTCCAGTGAAGGACAATCTTAAAGCTTCAGCAGACCAAGACATGTTGGATAACACCATGCTTCCAAATTTAAGGACACAGTTTGGAGAAGAACCTTTTCTATTCCATCTTGACTGTGCCCCAGTGCACAAAGCGAGCTCCATGGCTCCAAAGCAAGCTCGTCCAACATCACCTTATAAATACTCCAAGAAGAGTGGAAGCTGTTATAACTGCAAAGGGGGGACCAACTCCATATTAAAGTCTATGGATTTGAATGCGGTGTCATTTAAGTCCCGGTTGGTGTTGGTGTATTGGTCAGGCGACCCAATACTTTTGTCCATATAGTGTAGCTGACTTGACAAAGTTCACTTTTGACTTACAGCCAAATCCAGTGGCCTTGGATGTGAGTTTGGACACTTATATACTGTATCAGATCAAATGTGTCAAACAAAGCAATAAGATTGTTAGACGTGCCATCATTAGTGTTGTCAATGTGAATACTGGAATCACCAGTTATAATAAAAGAGCTGAAGTCTATAGAAATGAGCGACAGCCTTTCAGATAATTCAACAATAAAGTTTTTCTGTATTGTTGGGGCAAATTCTTGGAGAGCTTTTTATCACAGAATGCACATTTTGAATTAAATTAATGAATTATGAATTAAACTCACTGTTTTTAAACATATTCCCACCTTTCCTGCCACGAGACACATTTAAAAAGTGAAAGTGTTCCAACTTTAAAAACTGCTTGCTTTAACATGCAAAAAGGACTTAAAACAATATGTAATGTGGTGTAAATTGGACTGACTAACCCTGAGAAATGATTGGACCCTGTTTTTATTCCCTATCAGAACTGGAATCGGTCCCAACTTGTCCTGAAAGCAGTCGTGAGTGACACTGCTATTAAAGCAGGGACCTAGCAGGTATCAATGGGAGCTCTTCAGAGCGCAGCTGTTGTTGCTGCTGGTGTTTGGTTGATGTGGGGCATTTTGTCGCTGCCTCCACTGTGGAAGTGTTTGCTGAGCTCTTTTAGCAACAGGGCCAGACCCAGGAGGACAGAGTGGAGGAGGAGGAGCTGGGCATGGCGCTCCATGGGTGAAATTTGTGGGCTGGCAGTGATAGAAAGAGCTTGGTTGATCTATGAGAACTCCAGGTGAGGGAGCACATGAGAGAGGTTGTGGACTGTAGCTGTGGTATTTCTGACATCACAGCTGTTTCGGTGGTGAAGGAAATCGTTTCCTCAGGCTGAGGATGAGATTGTTTGTCACCACCTTAAGAAGTGAGATCATGAGACCTTCCAGAAGTTCCACGCTGTCATTGCTGCCACCATCGAGCTGAAGCTCAGCCTTTAGCTCAGACTGCCCAGATTCAGACGGTTCTAGAGGTGATATGTTGTCACGTGTTGCAGGTTCCTGCTGTTCCATCCATTCCTCAGGTCCTGTTTATTCACTAAAGGCAATATTCCACAGGTCTACAGGAACTGCGCTATATCTAAACTGTACTGTGATGGTACTGATGTTGTATCAGGTTTTGATGTTCCAGTGTATCTTAGTCCGGTAACAGAGTTTCTGACTCAATTCTCTCCACAATTTATGGCCGCTCGTCCCAAAACCACATCCATGGAGTCGAACCGGCGGAGAGTTTTTCTGTCAGAGCCGCTTTTGTCATTGTGGTCTTTTATTATGTATAGTCTTGTTTGAGTTCTTCATTTTTTCTCGTCATTGTTCACCTGTGTGATGAAAATGGAACCTAGCTAACTCATTAGCGATGGCCTGCTACACCATCGTGTTTCTCACTGTAAGAAAAAACTTTATCTTACGTTCACGTTTACGGAATTTTGCAGACGATCTTATACAGAGTGACGTACATCAGTGCTTAAGTAGTCCACATCTGTTCTTCAAATCTGTAAAGCTAAACTTAAACCAACATCTGCTTTTTACCAAGTTACTGCCAGCTAAGTTACACACCTTAACAAACCCTGTCAAAAGAAAAAAGTCAGAGTTTCATACATAAGTAAGGAAAAACAGTTAAGAGGGTAAGGGCCCAAGGTTTTTTATTTGAATATTTAGGAGAAGATGTATGAGAGATAAGTGAGAGGACTGGTTAGTCTCCAAGGTGCTTCTTGAAGAGGTGGGTCTTCAGAAGACGCTTGAAGAGACAGCGAAGGACTCCGCAGATCTGATCGGAAGAGGGAGTTCGTTCCACAACTGGGGGGGCCAAGACTGAAAAGAGACTTGACGCAGGTCTTCCTCTTCTTATGAGCAATAGAGGTTCAATTCGAGCAGTGCTTGAAGCTCTGAGAAGATGAGAGGTGACACTAAGTAAGGAGGTGCAGTTCCATTCTTGGTCTTGTAGGCGAGTGTTAAGGTCTTGAACTTCAGTCCAAACAGATAGTGCTTGTACTTTGTCTACTTCCGAGTTGTTAGTTTGTAGTCGCTAGTTGTCAGCTGCTGTATTTTTCTGTGGACAGTAAAAAAACAGTGGCCTCTTTCCATTTCTGTCTGTTGTCTTGATAACATTTCGGCCAATCAGAAAGCGGTGATGCAGTCAGTTCAGCTGCGGCCCACTTTTGGCCCTGCCAGTTTGCTTTATTTATAACGGAAAAACGTTTGTTCGCGGTACGACACGGTTCCATGTGCCAGTGGAAAGGCAGCATAAAAGATGGATGTTGGAGGGAATAAAATGATCTTGGAGATTTTTTACTCTAGCTCTATTTGAGTGTAGACCATCTGATCCAGAAAGCCCTGAACAGGTTGAACTTTTCAGTGAAATGTAAACCCATTTGAATGTGTGTTTTTTGAAGCCATGTGTTTAGACTCAAAGAGTGAGTGAATGTATTACATCCCAGGGCCACTGATAAAATCTGGGATGAGTGTTAAACAGTTCAGTCAGTAAAGTCCCTTTTTAGCCGTCGCCCAGGGCCGAGCTGCGCCGAGCCCTTCTCCACAGCAGCAGTGAAACTCAGAAATACGAGGGCTGAGGAGGCGGCCCTGACGACCACAGACAACAGCCGGGGCTTAAAGGGGCTTCCACCGGCGCGACGGGCCGCTTAGATGTCTCGTCTCCATGGTGAACCAACCTTCTATTGGTGGAAAACAACCCCTGAGTGTCACCTTCTCTCTCTCCACAGGCTTCCACGCCATCCCTCCATTTCTGTTTTTGTCTCAGATGTGTTTTACCTCCTTACCTCTTTCCCTCACATTGGCTTCCCTCGCCCCGCTCCACCAGTCAGAGCGGCTGCCATAATTGTCAGTGGAGGATGATGTTAAAGGAACGCTCAGGCGTTTTTCAGACTGATGGAATACAGTTTTAACACAATTACAAAGGAAGTCAATGGGCAGGTGTTGTAGTGAAATGGATCTAAATGATTGTGCCAAACAGCTCCAGAGTTTTCCTTTGAGGATATGGAGATGCATGGAGATGCTCCAAAGACAGGGGTTCTTTGAGCCTGATGGATGTTGAGGGATCTGCAGGCTGCTGCAGAGTCACTGCAGCTCAACTCACATTGTTAACGGTTTTTGTGCCTCTTTCCTGAAACCAAGCTGCGTCTAGAAACACCTGGTGGGTGTTTATTGCTGAGCTCCTTGTGAATTCAAATAATGAATCCAGTTTGGCTGGAGATATGTGCATTAAATGATTTGAATATGCTAGCTCTGTATTCCTCATTTCTTGTTTCCACTGTTCAAATAATGAATAAGACATCTGCACTGCAGAGAAAGGTATCTTGGTGATTTAAAGCTGAAATCAATTTTTTTTCTTATTTTCTTATGAAGTTGAAGTTATATATACCCTCAATTGTCAAAATGTATTTTTGTCTTGATCATCTTCCAACATCTGTTTCATCTTTCTTTTAGAATTAAGCAAGCTATTGTTTTGTTTTTGTGCCTTTAATACCAAATATGTTATTCACCTCTGTTCTGATTGGCTGGCCTGTACTGTGCGTCATTCAAAAAGCGATGTGGAAACACTCCTTATAACTTCAATGTAAAGGGGTGCAGATAAACTGCTGTAGGCCTGCAGAGGGAGTGAAAAGTATGTTTTGAAACTTTAACAATGTTTACGTAGTAAATCATACTCTTTTATTTAAAAAAAACACCAAGGATATTAACCATTTCTCTTTAATGTGTAAAAATATAGAAATTATAGTTTTTGTATATGAAATAACAAAAATAACTAATATGTGGTTCCAGACTTTTGAACGTTAGTCTAAATATTACTCTACCAGTTCTGTAGATCATATTTTATTGAACTATTCCCTTGCTACCCAAACAGGACGATTTCCATTGTTGGGTTTGTCAAACACACATGGTAAAAATAAATATGATCAAGAGACTGGATGAATGTATGGATGGATAAATTGACTGAAAATTTTGAAGATGGAGTGTAAAATGATGATGAGTTGGTCAACAGGTTTGATTCGGGTTTGTAATTCAGTTAAAAGTTAAAACTGTACATCTAATCTAAAAGTCTTTCAGGAGCCTTTATTTTTAAAGAGCATATAAACACAGGAGTTTTGTTTCTCTGGAAAGTGCATTTAGTCAACATTCTGTCCTCAAATTAGACTTTTCTTTGCCTTCCCAAATTTGATTTTTACTTGTTTTGCAAATTGTCTTTGTTATTTCACCATTTTTGGAACTTGCCATCAAAGTCCTGGACTGTTGGTCATTTTTAGTCCTGCATTTTGAGCTTGAAAGTGGTAATTGAAAAATCATGGAGCCTTATAAATGCACCATTTGAGCAATGTTTTGTCCAGAGACCAATAAAATGATTGTTTTCTCTACAGTGGACTTATTTGGAAAGTACACTGTATAAATGAGCACTGCAGCTGTACGCAAAAGTTTGACCCCTGGTCAAGTGACATCTTCTGTTGATTTATCTATGATATAAAATATCTACAGGGAACAGACTTTTATGACATTTTCTGATTCTTTTAGAAAGTATTTGTGCATTAAAATGGGTTGAAGTGTGTTCTCCGTACAGTACGTGTACTTCCTTTCAATCAGAAAATTGGAAATGACTGTATATAGCCAAAGTATTCAGACAGCCCTTCTAGCTCTAAGGATTTCTGTGAGACAATGCGAAGTGTAGGTGCACGGTTGCTATAAAACCAGTGTTTGTGTTGATTTGATTAATTGTTTTGCTCATGCCAGGGTATTGAACTGGCACTTTTTCTGACTGTCTTTATTCAGCGCTGCATGTTACTGCTAACCCAAGGAGTGGGTGTTCACACTCTGTCTCTTACCAAGACATTTATGGCTAATGATGGCCGAAAATGGGTGGAGAGAACTGCTCTTGGGCGAAAGCAGTTGGGAAAAGCATGTATAGTTGTGTTCACAGGCTGATTGTCTTGAATGAAACTACAACAAACAGTGACACACGTCTTTTTATAACTGACCTTAGCTTTAGTGTCTTTAAGACTTTTTTATGTAGTGTCTTGAAGTCTTTTTAAAATTGCAAGACTGGTTGGTGGTTCCATGTTTTGTTGCTTTCTGGCCATTATAGCCGTGATGTCACACTACTCGCTCTGAGGCTCTCTCTCTGCTATACGCTTTTAAGGTGACTCACCCCCCTGCTCCCTATACAGTATGGAGGCGACTCAACCACAAAAATTTTTAAAAGATCAGTACTCTGATCAACCCTGATCAAAATTCAATACTGGCTTGGACGAGGGGTGGTGTCAAAAACAGGTGGAATAAAAATAAAAATATGATAAAACTTAAGAGGAACAATAGTGGTATTTCTTTTAAAATCACACTAATAAGTGATTTCAGCTCCTTTAAGTTGCACCCATTGCTGACACAGGGTTTCACTTGTGCACCCATAGCTTGTTTCCACAGAAAAGCATTGTCCAATAGAAAGGGATGCTCTGGAGCAGCTGCACATGAGCCCACCAACGTCCACCAAAGGAGCAGTGGAACCGTGCGCTCTGGATTTATGGACCTTTGGAATGAGTTGGAATGGAGTTTGTGATGCAGAACTAATCCAACATCAGTACCTGCCCTCACTAATGCTTTTGTGGGTGAAAGCAATCAAATCCTCACTGCAAGGTTCAAAGAGAAGAGTACTTTAAGACTGTAAAAATAACTCCATACTCAACCCCCGAGTTAGGCCTTCTGTATTTACCCTCTGTTCTAAAATTACATCTTTGCCATTTTCATGACCTAGTTTCCACAGTAACAGACACTGACACCTGAAATCAGCCCATCGGTCTGATGGCCAAGTGAGACTTTCCCATGCTAGCCATGCGCTAACAAAGAGCCGTCAGGGCTGCACGCTCTGGACAAAATACCCGACTTTGATTTTATGGAAACTCCGAAGAAATGTGACGTTCTAAATATACAGGAAGGCCAGGCTGGGTTCTTCTAATCAAAATAGGGCCTGTCTTAAATTAGCAGTTAGGAAAACACTTGTACAGGCTATGTTCTAGATTATGGGGGCATTATTTATAAGCACACTGTCTCCCCTGCTCTGATTTGACTCTATGTTTTATATCCAAGTCATTGTCCAGAACACATGATTGTGTGCTTCAGAAAACAGCAGTGCTGGCACTTTTTATTTACAAAGCTATACTGGGTAAAACCCCTTCTTATGTGTGTTTTTAAATGTACATTTGTTTATTTATATATTTATTTATTTATTCACAGCTTTCTTCCGTTTTGCATCTGGTCATGGAATAAAGATAGGTGTGTTTGAAATTGGGTCAACTGCATCATATGTCATTAGGAATGACAGAAATTTTATTATGATCAATATTGGTCAGTCACAAAGGCAAGTATTGGCGAGAGTTTTGATTGCCTATTGGAAAGCACAATCAAACCTTTGGAGAGGTGAACAAATGTAGCCAAGTTTAAACATACCAAATTTCAAAATTCTTGAGATTTGACAAAATTTGGTGGACTTCCAAAGAATGTTGGAGCGATGCAGTGTGTCAAATTTTGTCAAGTTTGAACATTTATGTAACAAAATATTGCCTCTTGAATCATTAGATTTTTGCAATAATGTTATTCACTAGGCAGTGCAGTCCACAAATGAGTCTTAATAAACTGGGTTCATGTGCCCCCAAGAGGTCAACTTGCCATATTAAGTTTGTACATATGGGCAAAACAGTTGTGATACTGCTATTAAGTGCCTTTCCCATGTCAGGGGTCACTAGCATAAGGGACATGCCAATATGGGACATAAAGGTCTCATTCCATACCAGCCATGTCAGGCTACAGGCATGCTAAGCGTTATCATAATAATATGAGATTTTCCAGGGGTCTGGTCTATCTGACCCAGTAAATCTTACAATTAACATAGTTGATTCAGGTGTGTTTGAAAAGTAAAATCACCAAACTTTGGAGGAAACTGATTCTTTGGGACCAGTTTTCTAGGCCTCAGTGTATGCTAAACACTTTTCTTTTCATAAACACTTTAACAAAGTTTTGGATATTGGTGTATAGGGTGATATTTGATGTAGGAACAAACTAGAAGCGTATTTGCCCTTCACTTTGTTCGGGTAAAGTTTTTTCGGCATTATTGCTCCAATTGTGATTCATTAGAAATGTCACTGGAAACGTCTCAGTGCTGAGTGGAAATGTCTGTGATGTGCTAGGGCATTCTTTCCTAAACTATGCACTCTGGATTTGGATTCCATGGCCTTAATGAACCTGGCAAAATACCATGGAATCCAATTACTTGACCTTTTTTGTCATTTAGACCTAGTAGGCGAAACTACTATAAGCTACTTCTGGTATTATCCACTTCTTTACAGCATTAATGTGTTTTGTACTAGCAACATGATTGCTGGTAAAGCTGTTTGGTTCAAGACAGACTCTGAAAACCATCACTGGCTTAAATGTACAAATTAAAGCCTGTTTAGTCCAGAAGTACTTTTGACGTGTCTGTTTACCGCAGTGCTAAGAGTTGTGATTCATACGTAGATGTTTACACTGGACAGTGAAGCAATAATTATGTTAGGAGCTAAATAGATGCTGCTGTCGTGTTAACAATGGGTTTGGTTAGCGCTGCATTCTGATCGTGTCTCCACCGTGGCTGCTGGGAGACTCTGTGTTATGCTTGGAGAATGTCAGAGTGTTTGTATCCACAGAGTGTTTTCTACTTTTCATGACACAAAAATGAGACACAATCACACACCAGCAATTAATTTTCTCTTAGCGTCGTTGTCACTTTGTGCATTGCTAATGGCAACTGTTTAGTTAACAAAGTGCATTTGCACAATTTTACCCAAACTGTACTCAGCCAAAATTTGTGCTTCTTTAACTTTGCACTGGAATACTGAAGCTAATGTAGCTAACAAGCCTATATGCAATAATTAGCATGCGGGCAGCACTATTGCCTCTCAGCAAGAAGGTCCTAGGTTCAATTCCCTAGGAGTGTGTAATTTGCATGTTCTCCCTGATTCTGAGCTCCCCTCACAGTCCAAAAACATGCACATCAGGTGAAATGGAGATGCTAAATGGACTAAGATGGACTGGCCTGGGGTGTTTCTCTGCCCTTCATTCAGTGCTAGGATAGGCTTCAGCATCCTCCGTAACCTTGGTTAGGAAAAGAGGACTTTCTGACACTGCCAGACTGTTACCTATACTGCCCTCTACAGTAATCTTATAAGTTCATTACAAATCACACTGTGTAACATGGATTTTATAAACCTGGGTGCAACATATGTGTAGATGTACAATGGTGTGTATGAAGGAGTGTAGATGCATAATTGTGTATTTATGAAGGTGTGTAGATGTATAATGGTGTGTGTGAAGGTGTGTAGATGTAGGATGGCGTGTGTGAAGGTGTGTAGATGTATGATGGTGTGTGTGAAGGTGTGTAGATGTATGATGGTGTGTGTGAAGGTGTGTAGATGTATGATGGTGTGTGTGATGGTGTGTATGATGGTGTGTATGAAGGTGTGTATGAAGGTGTGTATGATGGTGTGTATGATGGTGTGTGTGAAGGTGTGTATGATGGTGTGTATGAAGGTGTGTATGATGGTGTGTATGATGGTGTGTATAATGGTGTGTATGAAGGTTGTGTATGATGGTGTGTGTGAAGGTGTGTATGATGGTGTGTATGAAGGTGTGTATGATGGTGTGTATGAAGGTGTATATGATGGTGTGTATGAAGGTGTGTATGATGGTGTGTATGAAGGTGTGTATGATGATGTGTGTGATGGTGTGTATGAAGGTGTGTATGATGGTGTGTATGAAGGTTGTGTATGATGGTGTGTGTGAAGGTGTGTATGAAAGTGTGTATGAAGGTGTGTATGATGGTGTGTATGAAGGTGTGTATGATGGTGTGTATGAAGGTGTGTATGAAGGTGTGTATGATGGTGTGTGTGAAGGTGTGTATGATGATGTGTATGAAGGTGTGTATGATGGTGTGTATGAAGGTGTGTATGAAGGTGTGTATGATGGTGTGTGTGATGGTGTGTATGATGGTGTGTGTGAAGGTGTGTATGATGGTGTGTATGAAGGTGTGTATGATGGTGTGTATGAGGGTGTGTATGATGGTGTGTGTGAGGGTGTGTGTGAGGGTGTGGCCTAGTGGGAAGGATACTTGCCTCTGGACCAAAAGGTCATGGGTTTGGATCCTACCTTCAGCACACCACCACTGTGGCTTTGGATAAAAAGTGTCTGCTAAACGCTGTAAATGTAGATGTACGATGGTTTGTGTGATGGTGTGTAGATGTACAATGGTGTGTGTGAAGGTGTGTATCGGTGTTTCCTCATTTCTCCTCCATGCTGTTTGGATTTTGTTTCTTGCTGTGTTTTGATTGGCTGGTCAGTAGTCGTAGGTCGTAGCAGCACACACTGCGATATGGTCGTTCTAAATTTCTAACATTTCCAGAAAAGAATCACGCAGCCTGTGGAAGGCATTAGTGACAGTTCAGCAGTAGTTGACGTCCATTTTTCATGTTTTTATACATTTTTATATGAACGTTTGAAAACAATAAAAAAATCTTGGATATTTTCTCCGAGTTGCTCAGCCCTGACTCCATGTTCGCAGACAGGAGTCTGCCTTGGTTTAATTAGATGTGTCTGGCTGCAGTGCTGTTGTTGTGATCAGGCGCTTGGCTTTGCTCTGGACTCGTTGCTGTTTTGCGGGGCCTTCTGTGCGACAGATGTCATTGTTTTGGTTGTTCTCACGGTGCACACATGTGACTGAAATTTAGTGGGTTTGGAAGGTGCCCCTCCATGCTAACTAGAAACATTTCGTCAGAATCGGCTCCCGACTTCACTCCATCATAACAGCCGTCGCTTGTCAGCTTAGAATGCCATTAATCAGCGGGCAGTCTTGTTAGTGTTCTATTTAATAATTTGCTATTCAATAATGAATTTGACATAATTACAAAATGTACTCCATAGTTATGTATGGCTCCCCACTAGTAAACCCCCTTCTTAATAAAATTAAGGCAACTTAGTAAGGCATGGGAATGAGATGATTAAATTGCGCCCATGCCTTGCTAAAGTGCTGAAATGACTTAATTATCTTGTTTTTACACCTTACTGAGTCATTATCTCGTTCCTATTCCTCACCAAGTTGTAGCGAGTAATACTTACTAAGTTATTCCTATGACATGAGTATTTCTTTCATTTTCTAATTATTTCAGCTCACTATGTTGTAAGTATGACTTAATGATCTCCGTTTCCTTACCGAGTCATGACTATTAGTTTTATTATTATAGTATTGTTATTATTTATATATGTGTATATATATGTATATACATGTGTATGTGTGTATGTATATGTATACACACATTTCTTTTGATCTATTTTTCTCTTTTACTATTTCTGTTGTCTTACAATTTTTACTAAATTGTAACGTAAAGCACTTTTGTCAATGCTGTTGTTTTAAATGTGCTCTATAAATCAATAAAATTTGATTAGTTAATTATCTGATTCCTTTTCCTTACAAAGTCTTGCTACGACTTCATGATCTCATTCAGGGTGTTCCTAACATTCTGGTCCCACATTTGTCATTGTACTCATCAGTGACCAGCCAGACCTCCTCACATATATGTGATCATACTCCTTAAAGGGATAAGGAACATTCCAGTACCACAGTCCATTGCAATGACATATTTTTAGTGGATACACATGTCGGACTCAAGAGAGTTTTAGGTTATGAAAAGGTACAAATGTGCTGCTTTCTCTTGGGAAAGCCTGTAAGGGTGTGTTTCTATGGCTTGTGTCTTGAGGAACAGAAATGTACCTGTTCAGTGTGTTGATTTCTCCAGGACATCCTTGTCTGGACTTTTGATGAACTACAGAAACAGCTACAAAAGGCCATTCAGTCGCTTTTGCATGATGAAAGAGACAGTCGGAAAGGTCTGTTGTGTAATGGCAGAAGGCTTTGAACTACGTCCTCAAGTTTGTTCCAGCCGTTCTCTCAGAAGAACCGCCCAGCCCCCCCAGCCTGAGGTCACAAGGCGAGGCTGTTCAATTAGCTCAGGCTCTGCAGAGATAGTTTTGTGTACTTGAACTCATATTTGAGCATCTGGATCGGAGCTAGATTGGAAAATGTCAGTGAACATTGTAATAACTTCTTCACCTGTCGCTGTCTATGTCATTTTGACCTGAGGAGATATAAACTCGCGACAATAAGAGAATACTAAATATGATTTGATATTTAATTTTGCTTCAGCAATTTTCAGACAGCAGCTTGTTGGGTCTAGTTCCAACCACAACCCGATTCACCTCGTCCAGCTAACTGACCTCTTCAATATTCAGTTGTTGGATCAGGGGCAGATTAGTGTTAGGTAAAGTGAGAGGGCAACATATTGGGTAAAGGTTGAAACTAAACTCTAGATTAGTACATTTGGCATTTGGCTGACATTTTTACCCAGAGGGACTTACAGTCATTAGTTACAGGGACAGTCTTACACTCATTAGTTACAGAGACAGTCTCACAGTCATTAGTTACAGGGACAGTCTTACACTCATTAGTTACAGAGACAGTCTCACAGTCATTAGTTACAGGGACAGTCTTACAGTCATTAGTTACAG
>JBBPCX010020852.1:0-16874 GCA_037974365.1 Hydrocynus forskahlii | reverse complement strand
TCCGCTCCACCAACACCCACCTTCTTCTCCCTTCCAGGACTCGCTCCCGCACCACTGGAGATAGGGCCTTCTCCTGCGCTGCTTGACTGTGGAACGCCCTCCCCCCACATTTGAGGGCTCCACAGACTGTGATATGTTTTAAGAAAAGCCTGAAAACATTTCTTTTTAGCCAATGTTTTTAATGATTGCTTTCTGTTTAATGTTTAATGTTTTTACTCCTTTTGTTTTTTTATGCTGTCTTTTAATATAATGTTATTTTCACTGTCTGTATACACTGAGATTTTTTGTAAAATGTAAAGTGCAATATAAATAAAATGTATTACTATCATTATTACACATTGGGCTGCAGGCTGGCTTTAAACAGCGTCAGACGAACGCCAAAGAAACACCTCATTGAAGTCAATCAGGCGCAGCTACAACACGCAACAAAAACACGCATGGTGTTCAGAGAGCATTCATTTATCCAAGATTTGAATGTCCGTGTGGACAAGGCCCATATTTGAGCTGCTATTTACAGAAGCATAGTCTTTCACCCAGTCCATCACAGAATTATTCCTTTCACTCCATATCCCATTATTAATGGACAATTGTTTGCTTTGTCTTTAGGTCGTCATTAAGGAACCTGGTGATCTACCAGCATTTCAGACCATGAGTGAGTCCTGCCTCCCTCGCCAGGAAAGGCAGTTGGATGATGACTGTCTACTCCACATGGTTTATCAGTATACAGCATACCTTTGCAAACATGCAGTGCTTGATTTTTTTTTTTCTTTATACCTTATCTTTAAGCTGCACAGTTGAAACTTTTAGCTCTCAGTTCACAAAATACTGTTTGTGTGTTCCAGAGACTGCACATCCCAGTGTGGGAGGACCAGGCGCTGCGGGTCTCCTTGGACCTGGTCCTAGAGGTCTCCACACAGGTTAGTTGTGTGATAGTGTGTAATGGAGAAACCCAAACCAAATAAGATTTCCTGAAATTACATAGTCTGGGATGGTCAATGCCTTACAGAGCATTGATAAACACTCTTATCCTGTTCATAATGCAGATGGTGCATATAGTCGAGTATAAGCTATGCTGTTATATTAAGCTCCATTACTCTTATTAATACGTTATTAAAGTTAGTAAAAGTAAAGTTAATGATTAACTGGTTTATTAACGGAATCCTTCTGTCTTGTGGTAGTTCATGTTTGTGTTTCTAAGCTTTTGTTGTGAACACCAGTGTGGCCAGCCCTAACATCTTGAGTTCAGTCCTTCTGCAGTGCCATGGTATTCCATGGCTGAGTGTCCTAGAGAGCATAATTGATCATGCTGTCTCTGGGTGGGTGGCCCTTCCTCTTCCTCCAGTCATGACGTGATGCTAGCCAGACATGATTTACCACTTACGCTTGTTTTCCATGCACTTAGAGCTATACATTGGAGTTCAAAAAGAGGCAATGGTTGGCTCACAGGAAGCAAATGCTACCCTCTAACTTACCAGCCTTGGTGGTGTGGTGTGAACAGATTTATTGTGAACTGGAATCAGATGTATTTTCGTGGTGTTTGTTTTTTTAAGTATTTTTACTTTATGTGAAATATATTTTTTATATTCCATGAAGCCAAGAAGCAGAATCAGTGTTTAGATGTGTTTAGCCTTTAAATATATTTTCTCTTAGGTGGCCCGTTTGGTGGTGGATTTCCTGACCCTACGTACCCAGGAGAATTTCCTCCTCGGGGTGGACCAATGTCCGATTTCCCTCCAAGCATGCCTGGTGGTCTGAATGATGGTCTCATGAGGAGGGGCCAGCCTGATATGGGCAGACTCAGCCCTGTTCGCTATGGTAATTCCATGCCAGGACCTGACAGGCTGATGGGAAGCCCAGACAGCATGCAGCGTTTCACAAATGGTGGACCCATGCGCATGGGCTCGGACGGCTTTGGAATGGGTCTATGCAATGAGGGCATGGGCAGACCTTACCCCAGTGATCTCCCAATGAACATTGGAAATGACCGAATGATTGGAGGTGGACCTAAAGCTCCAGAGCCCAGCAATACCCTTGCGACTCTCCTCAGATATCTGGTACATAGGCTTATGTTTTATGTGAACATTTTAAATGATAATGTGTATATAACTGCTTTTTTGTCAGAAGTTGACAAAAGTTGTAGTGTTTGATTCAGTTATTTGTAGTATTTTACAGCTTTTTGCAGCACTTCTTGAAGTTTGGCAGTGATGAGCTTTGAGATTTCAGTTCTGTGCATATATTTTTAGGACACCTTCCGTATTGAAAATGAAGACGATGCTCAGATCGTGCTGAAGATCACACAGAAACTCACAGATGTCTTGATGGAGTACCGCCTTCGAAGCATTTCCTCGGTAACTTGAAGACTTCTGTGGTGTTCAAAGAATAGCTCAAATGAGGTAGAACTTGTATGAAAACTACTCTACTATGGAGACACTAAATGAAAGTCGACAGAATAATTATCTTGTTTCATTTTAGCAGATGCAATTACATAGTTTGACTTTTAAAAGCTACTATATAGGTAAAAGTTCTTTGCATGTGTGTGCAAAAAGGGCTTGTACACCGACAAGCTCTGACCTGTTTAGGCATGGACTCCATTAGATCTCTGAAGGTGGAGGCCAAATCAGTACCTTAAACTTGCTCTCCTTCTGAAAGAGATCAGTGCCATTAGAGAATAGCATTGCCATGAAGGGGTGTACTTGGTCTGCATCAAGGTTTAGGTAGGTCATATGTGTCAAAGAAACATCCATATGAATGCCAGGATGGTTCCCACTGAAACATCAATCACACTGCCGACTTGCCTTTTGTCTAGTTGTGCTCTTTGTGCTGCAGTATCGCATCTGTAGGATCTGACCAGACAGGCTAGCCTTTGCTCCCCATGCTGATCCATGGACACCCATGACCCTGTGGCTGGCTCACTTTTTGTCCTCCACAAGACCTGCCATTTGAGATGCTCTGACCCAGTCATGTAGCTATCACAATCAGGCCCTCGTCAGATACTTGGGCTTGCCCAGTTTTCATGCCTCCAACAGATCATCTCCAAGAACTGACAGTTAAATTGCTGCTTGATATATCCCACCCCTTGACAGGTGTCTTTGTAACAAGGGAATCAATGTTAATTCACTCACACCAGTCAGTGTTTTAATGTTGTGGCTGATCTGTATTTCAAGTCCACCCTGAAAAAGCAACCAAATGCAAATATTTTTCCCACTACTGCTTTCAGCAGTTACAGTTCATGTACTGTCAGGGATATCTAGTTTTTGAGTCCTTATAATTGTGCTGATCAGAAGCAGTCAAAATACAGTGAGGTCACTTTATCTTGGAAAGTGTTATTCCTGCATTCTTTTGTCACCCTCTCCATATGTAAAATGTTTTCTAGGGTCCTGGTTCTGGCCCGTCAAACTCCCTAGGCGATATGAACTACTCTTCACGTCTTCCTCCCAGTTCCAATGACAGATTCTCCAGCAGCATGGCAGGTATAACAGCTGCACGAAGAACACAACTTCCCTCATACACATAGCTACTCTCCTGTCACATCCAGTATAATGAAGCTGTACTGGACCCAAGCAGTCAGAATTAGTGTTGCATGCATAAGAAAGGTGGAACTTTTTTCCACTGAACATAAATGTACAAGCTATTTCTCTGGGAGTTTCTTGTGGAGCAAGTTTAGTTTGTTTCACAGAACCAAGTTAGTGCTAATCCTTGCACATGTGCAAACGAAAATGTGAAAAACAGCTTTGTACATTTGTTAGTAACAAGCACATGATTTTTTTTCTTTGTTATAAATAAAATATTCTCAACACTGATGACTCAGGGTGTTCTACACAGTCCTTCATGCTTTTTTTTCCCTCCTTATCCCTTTACAGGCCCTTCAAGATTCTACAACTAAGCCATGCAAGTGAACAGTGATCATCTCTGCATGACATCCCATATTCAACTTTATGTACTTTTCAGTATGAACATTTTAATTGTGTGATTTTTAGGACCAGATTACCTACCAGCTTGGGGAATATGCTTTTATGTTTATGGTCTTTAGTGGATATTTTCAACACCATCAGGGTGCTGCAGGAGTTTGCTGTCCTTAAATTGAAAAATCTTACCTAGTTGTATATTTGTAAGGTGTTTTCTACAGTGATCCAAATAAAAAGTTAAAAATCTCCCTGGTACCCTGGCTCAAAGTGGATGCAGAATTGGGGGTGGATGGGTCATTGGGTGCAGTCTACTCCACACTACCTCAACCAGTTTTCTCACTCTCAATCCACGCTTTGCTCAGAAGTCAGTTCTGTGGTTATTTTTGAGCACTCTTTACATAACAGGATGTCAGGCAGGATGAACTACTGAGCTGCAGAGCACGCTTAGATGAGTTTTTCAGGTATAACTAAACCTCCAAGTAACACAGGACAAGTAGTGAAAGTTACTTTGTTGCTATTTTTCCCCCACCTCTGTCCACACATGAAACCAACTAATAGTATCTCCTCACCAATCGTTCACATCTATATTGTCACATTCCATTGTCTTGGTGTCATAAGTATGCTGGTGCAGAATTAGTCATTTCACTTTAATGGACAAACTTAAGACTGCCTTTATTTTTCAAGATTCAAAATGTACAAAGTTCAAACAAAAATATACAGATCTTGAGTACTGATTAAGTTGTTCACTTGTTTGAGGTTTGATAATCTTAGGACAGATTCTGTATTTCCCAAGGAAGTGAAATGTCTTGTATTGTATGTTCACTCAGAATAGCTGTAGTGTAGGAGTAAGTCGAATACATAAGTATTAAGTCTTTGAATGTGTTGCATGCAGGACCGTCTTCATCTGTTGTGGTGAAATGCAGGTAAGTATTATTTGTTGTCCCAAAAAATAATCCCCATGCAGACTGCAAGCTTGTTTGGCGGCCCGTTCGCTCCCAAACTCGACAACTGCCTCCCCAATGCTGTAGCCACTGTCATCTTGAAGCAACATAATGTCATTCTCACTGATGCGATACATAGCAAAGAAGTCCTTGACTTTCCTCTTCGTCACGTCAGCTGGGAAATTCCGTGCATATATACAAGACAGAGAAGTCAAGTCTCGTTCTACATGATGTGCTGGTCTCTTGCTTATTTTATGCTTTTCCTTGTACATAATGTACCTCATTTTTTCCTTAGTGACAGACGATACAACAAGTGTCTTTGAGCCAAAAGGTGTACCGTCCATGTTCATGGTAGAGGCATACCGTTCTGGATCTGTAAACACAATAAAAGCAGTAGATGTTCGGTCTCCATACTTATCCAGCAGATGGATGATTCTGTTGCTTGGAATATCTAAAGAGAACAGCTCCTTTATTTGAGTTTTGGTCATTTTTGGTGAAAGGTTCTTTACCATCACACAGTACTCTGTACCAGAAACCTGAGGGTCAAAGTGGCGTCGCTTTGGAGATCCTGAAAGTGACCTGTCCTCTGATAATCTTTTGACTGGAGATGGCCGTCTATCGGGAGAGACTCTGCCCAGTTCCGTGGCTTTTGAAGACTGGCCATTTTCATGAAGCTCCATGACATCTGCCCACATCCTCTGATGGGCCATCCTGACCTCTACACCAGAATCCTCTAGGTACGTATAGCTGTACTTCAGGCCCTCCTCAGCCTCTGCCAAACTAGCCACTTTGACTAGACAGCACCAGTCCCTGCCTAGAAAAACATTTGGCAAGACCTCTAGTACAGAAAGGCCCTTAAGGAGCCGGCACACTTCCTTTTTGGTCACATGGCTGTCGAGTCCATAAAGACGAAGATAACCTGGCTCATAGGTCTTCACCTCTGTTCTGCCACTCTCATCAGATGCCCTTAAGTGTGCATTGCTTTCCTGAACTTTGTTGCTACAATGTGTTTGGTCTACATCTTGAACCTCAGACTGACACGGCTGTGTTTGAGTTGGTGATGACTGGCTTTGGCTTTCTTGATTGTTCGATTGCATTCCTTGAATAGCAGCCACTAGGCTTAGTAGCAGGGCAGTACCCAGGTCTGTTGGCTGTGCAGCCTGTGGCTCTGGCGCCTTTGTTTCCTCTTCTACCTTTCTCTTTTCCAGCTTGGCCTTCTTTTGATCTTCCACCCTCCTTCCCAGCTTCGTCACCTTCTTCTTGTCCGCGTCACCCCTTCTTCTCTCAGACTCTGCCTTCTTTTCCACAGATGAGCGCTTCTGTTTCCTCAATCGTGACTCGATTTTACGCTTCAACTCTGCTAAGCTGCTGACATGGAGGGTGATGGAGGATCCGCGGAGGAGTTCTCCAGAGCGCTCCAGGGCTAGCTGTCCATCTCTCTCGGAGGTAAATATAATAAAGGCTTCCCCTCTCCTGCCTCCAACAATATGCACGCCGCCTTCAGGAATGTATAGGCCATGAAAGAAAGCTCGAATGTCCTCGGAGCCCGCCGCCGAGTTCAGGCCCAGCAGGCGCCGCACCGTCACCATGGCGGGAAACTGGTTCACACGTGACACTTGCTGAGAGGGGAGAAAACAACAAAACTGATTTTCTTAAACAACAAAACCTCTCCGAAGCAGTTTTTTTCGACCATACTGCGAAATAAAGCCCAATTTGGCTCAAAGACAGCTCGAAAATACCGAAGGCGACCCACGCAAACCTCCATCTCTCCTGTTTTGAAGCGACACGAGGCTGAATCTACTCTCCCACAAAGGGAGGGAGATACACAAAAACGGAAATAGACTCCCCGCAGTTTCTTCAAACTTACCAGTTATCTTTCGACTGTCCGTAGAAGACGAGACTGAACTTATTTACGATTTTATTTTAAGTTTTTGCACACAAAACTATCGCATTCCACCTCAACCGACCGTCGTGCGCAGTTCGGAGGGGGCGAGAGCTCTGCCCGCAACTTTTAAAGTGGCGGGGCGGGAAGAGTTGCCAGAAGCCAATAGGAAACGGTAAAGCTCTGGTAGGGGTGATGCCAACCCCATGTAGCCAATAGAAAACAGCGAAGGGCGGCGCCTCCTCGAGTAGCCAATAAGAATAGGCGAGCAAAAGAGGCGTTTGAGAGGGAGTTCAGAAGAATGCCATTTTTTATTATTTCTAACACTGTAAAAAAAAGCAAATTAATCAGCAAATTGAAAACATTCTGGGGCTCAGAAAACGATTTGCACTCCAAACTTTGCTTGGCTCATCACTTCACTTAAAGAGGGGGTTTGGCACCAGCAGTTGAGAGTTCTCTGGTGTGGTGTGGCTAAAATGCAGAGCTGTTTTCTGGAAACAGACATGCATGCTTGCTGTGGCGGTAGGAGGTGAATGAAAGGCATGTCTACCATGTCGACCACAGCGCTGTTTCCTGTCAATGACATGAATAGTTACAGTGTCAGCAGAGTTATTCAGAGTGGTCTGATGTGAAATGCTATGTTATAGAGAAAATTACTGGGTCAGAATTGTTCACAGTGGTGGTGATATGAACCCGACGTCCTTTTTAAAGGTTAAGACAGAAAAGATAACATAAGATAAACCTTAATTAGTCCAATAAGTGTAGACAGTAGAAAAGTACCCTATACAAATAATACAAAAATCTATGTTTGTGCGCATGAAAATATATAAACCTTTATAAGTATGTGTATGCATGTACACATTGGATATATTTATGTATATGTATATAGGAACACCGTGAAGGTAAGATAAGATAAACCTTTATTAATACCACACGTGGACAATTTGCATTGCAACGGCAGAAAGTGGACAGAAACAAAGAGCAGCAAATACAATAGAATAAAAACTATACAACAGTACAGTATAAAAAGTACACTATACAATACAAAAGTATATATAAAGCATTTATACAGGTACACATTGGACAGACGACTTCCCATTATGTTTTTTTGATAATTTGATGTTTTATACAGTATTTCAAGACAAGAAGGGAACACAATGGTCATGTACTTGTTAACATGCTGCCAGTAAGAGGGAGTGTATCGTGGACGCGCGCGCGTGCATGTGTTTGTGTTTACTGGAGGAAGAGGCGGGGCTTTGTTGTCAGCACCATGGCGACGGGGACGCTGAAGGCTCGGCTAGCTTTAGGATACTTTTTCATTCTGTCGTTAAAATCAAACCTCTTCTCCTGCGAACAGTTTTCCATCTCTCTCGCGCAGCCGTCGGACTGCAGCACTGGAGGCTATTTCGACATTTCGAGTCTGTCTTGTAGGAGATGTGGAGCAAATCAATTCAGCGGGAAGTCAGGTAGCAGCAGCTAGCATAGCAGGCTAACGGCTGGGTATACTCTGGCCTTTTTAAAGTTTTAACAAAGAAGATTGTTGTTAAAAATAAAGACAAATAAATAAAAATCACCAATATAGAGTATCAACGTTGTTAATGTTCACATTGCTTGCTTTAGGTTAACATTCCGCTTTGTGTATTTGTTAGCAGAGTTAGCTAACCTCTCCATGTAGTGAAGTAAAGTGTCCATTTGTCATACGTTAACACACCACAGCAGCACAGTGTGAACTTATTTCTCTGCATTTAACCCATTCACCAAGTGAGTGGGGAGCAGTGTGTGGGGATGGGACCTTCTCAGGGGTGCCACTAGCAGTGCTGGGATTCGAACCCACGACCCTCTGATTGCAGGGGCAACTGGCCACTAGACCACCAGCTACTCTCTAAGTTTTGCTGGCTATAAACTCCGGCAGCCTGAGTCCATTGATGTACATTAAACATCTTACTCTACTATTTTCAGTTTATTACACAAACCTCCCGATAAATAACTGCTGTTTTGGGAATGTGAACAATTTGGTAATTTGTGTCCATCGTGGGGAAAAATATTTTTAAATTCCAATTGACCCGTTAGCCTCCGGATTTTTATCAGCCTCCAGATTTTATTTTATTTTCAGTATCACATAACACTAAGGTCTAATGTGCAAGGGTTTATTCAACAATTAAAAAACAAAACAAGTGGGCATTAAAAAAGTAAAGCTTTTCCATTTACATTAAACAAGCTGTCCTATGAATTTCTTATTTGATACCAATAGCAAGTCAGAGTGCCGGAGCAAAGGCTGGAAAGCCTGCTGTGAACCAGTCGAAATCGGGTGCAGAGGTTTTGCAGGTCACTCACTCCAGCGAGTGCTCAAACTCCTTGGAGTTAGAGGGCTGCAGTTGAGGAGAGCCACCAAGACCATCCTTGAGAAATGAACAACTGATGAGCAGCTAGAGGACAGCTAAAACTGTGTATCAGCAGGCTCTAACTGTACATCAGCAAGGTACTAGGATTTCTAATAAAGTGGTCTGTCCATGTATGTTACATGGCCTCGCAGTCTATAAGTAGAGAAATGCAACAAGTTGTTCTCAACCACAGAAATGGATGTTTTCTCGTAAATAGACTGAGCCTCAGCTCACACTAGCATTAAAAGATTTTTAAACATTTGCCATGTCATAATTTTTGTAATGTTGCATAGTCTGGCAGCTGGTGGCCTAGTGGTTAGGGAGTTTGCTCTGAGATCAGAAGGTTGTGGGTTTGAATCCCTTAAGCAAGCTACCGTCCCCACACACTGCTCCCCTCATTGGTGGCAGCCCCCTGCTTCATTTGGTGAATGGGTTAAATTCACAGAAAGAATTTCACACTGTTCATGTTGTGGTGTGTTCATGCATGACTATAAGGGGCCTCTTTACTTATTTAAAGATTGCAAACTATTTTCCAAACATATTCTTTATGTTTTTGACAGTGTTTCAAAGATATAATATACCATAATATACACCACTGTCATGTTTTATTAAATATAATACACGTCCTTTGCAGATAACATATTTATTTTTATGCACCATTGCTGTTTGTTGGTTGAATTTAACATAATGGGGAAAAAATAAATGCAGAAGCTATGGTACATTTCATTTTGTATTTACATTTATTTATTTATAATATGTTAAACTCAGCAAATAAGTGGAAACACTGAACATTAGAAGAAAATGCATAATTTAATTTATGTTTAATTTAGAGGATGCCTTAATATATAATCAACAAAACCAGTAATTTTATCATGTGTGTTCAAACATACAACTAGCTGTTTACAGTAACTTTACCTTGGTATTTGGTCTACCTTGGTATTTGGCCTCCAGTTTTGAATTCCTGATATTCATTTAACTGTAACTTAATGTTCGATGCTAGACAGATTTCTTAGTCAGGTTAGAAATTTTATCTTAAAGTTCTTCATTTGTGTTGGCAGTGTCCCATTAATTATTTGAAACCTGTAGAGTTGTGGATAATTTGTATGTTAGAGCCATTTTATGCACTTGTCTACAAACAAATTTATTTTACTGATATTCATTGATACCAGACTTACCTTTTTACTCAGGAAAACTTGTGCTTTCTGCTTGCTTGTTCGAATCACCAGTTTCTTGCTTCTCATTTTCTCTCCAAAACAGGGTTGAATTGTGTGTGTCAGGCAGGATTCAAGGTCCTGACCAGCAACGGAGCATCAATCACTTGCCAAAAGTGTCCAGGCTCCAGCCCGGTATCAGCTCTTCTGCTCTGTGTTCACATAAACGCACGTCATATCCACTCAAACAGCTGTAATAAAATCTCACTGTGTTTCACAGGGTGTTACCCAGGATGGCTACGAGTGTATCCGATGTCCGGGCATCGTGGGTGAGGATGGTAAATGTCAGTGCCCTACAGGCAGGATCTTGGGTAAGTGTTTAAGAACTGTTGAATTAAATATATTGAGAGGAAAACATTTTTACTTGAAAACTAAATAAGACATGTACACTATAAACTGCAGTACAATGCCATGTCTGAGTTAGTTCCCTGCAGGAGATTTGGAAGTTAACACAGGTGTTTAAATGTTTGCATATGGCTGTTTAACACACGTTAGCTAACTACACAGACTCATGTTTCCGGAATGTAGGAATCATGTTTCCGGAACTTTTGATTTTTTTATTTTATTAATTGAACAGGAAAGCCAGTGTACATTGTGAGTAGGTTTGTTCATAAACGTGGAGCACCCATTAAAGTGATAGTTTGGCAAATGATCGGAAATGCACTGCTTCCCCTTTACTGCCAATGTAGTTGATTGGTCAAAATATGTTGGAAGTCTTTTGTGCTGGAAGTCCAGTTATCTGGAGTTGGAGCTCCAAATGTCTCAGTGTAAACATCAAGCACTTAAAGGTGCAGTCTGTAGGGTTGCGAAGAGAGTAGACTTACCTTAGTTATACAGAGTTTGGTATCCTGTTTTTTTAACCATTGAGCAAAATTCCACACAGCTAAATATACCATGTTTTACAGTGACTTTTGCTTGGCTACTTTAGCTAGAAACCTGGCAAGCTTGTCATCGGTTTTGAATTCTTTCTCATGGGGAGGGGGGCTGCTCGCAGCTTGTGTGCAAGCAGTGATTGACACTCTGTCAGACACAACTCCTGGCTTGGAGTTTTTGACAGATTATTAGTTTTATGTACTACTGTCAGAACATAGTGACAGTTTTAGCAAGTATGATTGTTATGACCTACCACAAATTGAAGGCAAGCAACAATAAGCTGTTGCATAATCTTTAAAACACTTGCTTATATGGTTGCTGACACTGAATGGATTTCTATCTATAAGAAATGGCAAAAAGGCAAAATATGACACTTCTGGGTGGCTGCTGTCACTGCCTTTATCTATGTGATGTACATTTTTATAGATAACAGCATAATACTGGTGGCTATGAGCTTCCATTACTTCTGGAAGTGATAGAATCATATACCCTCAGAGTTCCGAAAAACAAAAAAAGTAAACTTCGGCAACCAAATCTTGACTGATTGACTGCAGATGGGATGAAGAGAAAAACTGATTATGTTTTTCATTTTTTTTCTTCAGTCTTGCTCATTGATGGACAAAACCACTTCACCAGTCCACATACACTTTGCTTGTAACCCCACATGGCTGATATGGAATAAGAGATTTGTGTCCCTAGGTGGATGTGTCCCTTAATGCTAGTGCCCACTGATGTATGGTAAACACAAAGCACGTTTTGGGCACTTGCTCAACCACATTTTGCCAAATGTTGACATGGTGTGGTCTGTCTTCGAAATTCATTTTGTCTTTACATCCTTATGTTACATTTGCAAAATCCAAATGGTCCTCCTTCACCTGTTGAAGCAGTCAGATGATTCAGTTCAACATTTTCACCACTTCAGCTTCGGCTTCATGGTCCAATGGGAGCAGCTTCTGAATAAGTGCTCTCTCCGGACGGTTTACACTGACCTGTAATCACACCTCCTTTGTGATTTACATTGATCCTACCCATTAACCGATTTTCCACCAATAAGTTCTGACTTCACCTCTGCCCTTTACTATCTTTCTAACAATAATTAAAACCCTGAAAATGATTAATTATCAACTGCACCTGCTACAGTTATTTTACAGGTGGTCACATCCCTGTTTTTTTTTTTATGTGTACAGTTCAGTTTTGGCACATCGCAGCTTCGTACACTTGTTTTCAAGGACACGTGCAGTGGTACAGAGTGAAGAACTCTGTGGACATCCCTAGGCACAGGTGTTGTGTCTCATTTTCAGGGTTATTGAGTGTGTGTGTGTGTGTGTGTGTGTGTGTGTGTGTGTGTGTGTGTGTGTGTGTGTGTGTGTGTGTGTGAGTTATTGGGGGAATTCAAGTGAGTTTATCATAATCGCTGACAGCTCCCCTTAACACTGTGTGAATTTACTAATAGAAACAGCCCAGAATTTCCCAGCACAGGATTTAAATCCACCTAATAGATTAAATAATACCTTTTAGTTAAAAAGGTTGTTTAGGGAAACCAAAGTTGTTTTTCAACAGAATCACTCCAAAGAATCATTTTTCCTCATTTATTTTTTAAGACTGAAGAACAGATCCTTGGATGGGTAGAGTGTGAAAAAATCACGTTCCTTTAAACAGACAATTTTTTTTTTCTACAAAGGCAGACCAACCTTGCAGACCAACCTCTTTCCTTTGTTGCAGTCTTTTCTTTGTATTGCTCAAAGCCGCCTTGTGTATTGTAGCTCTATGCTATATGTGTGTTTCCGTGTATGCATGCAGAATGTGTACAAGGCTGTGTTGGTAATGTTTCATGAAAATAAAATGTGTGTTTTATCAGTTGAAAGAAATCTGAATGGGGAGCTTCTACAAGAAGCCGTATGTGAGACATGCAGTGGAATGGAGCCTGCCTTATCCGCCCCAGACGCTAAAGGCACACGGTAAACGCTGCCGTCATTAAAATTTTGCTTGATCAAATATAAAAGGTGTATCTATCAAAAATGTTCTTTTATACTGTAAATTGTGTACACATCTTCCTACTTGGTTTCCCTGATTTTTCAAAAGGCTGTTTGTAAGGGTGACAAAAATGGACAGGAAACAAAGAAAGACATTTACGTTTATATGTAATATCAGATTAAAAGGCAACCTATACTTAGTAAATACGGGAGGAAAAAATAAAGTCTGACAATTTGTGTGATGCTGGCCAAGACAGAGTTCTGTTTGTTGATGTTACAGAATTGGCAGTTAATGCTCTTCTCCAAGCATGTTGAGCTGCCTAATGACATTGCAGTTTGAAAAGATGTGGTGCTCAGTGAGTCTTAGTGAAAGTGTACCATCATCTTCCCTGCTTGATAGACTGGTGTGATGGGAAGACCTACATAGCGGTTAGCAATTGCTAATGACTTACCTGGAATAAATGGAGTAAAATTGAGTAAACTGAAAAAACAGTATGTTAAAGAAATTGTTTCTAATGTGCAACATTTTGGAAAACGTCACTGATAATTGGTGATTTTAATATCCTCAAGCATTAAAAAACAGCATTTTTGCAAAAGATTCAGCAGGTTGACACTTTGCTCTGTGTTTTCTTTGCCTAGCTGTGTAAGATGTGAAGAATCCTTCATCAACACTTCTCAGTCGTGTGTATGTGGGTCCTTGAATACCCAGGTGAGAGAGTTAGGACCTTCACGTTTGCAGTGGTGGTACTGTAGTGTATGAACTATAATAATGTGTGCACACTGTGTGCACGAAAAAAAAAATTCTGTTTCTGTGTACAGGCTGGGGGAATGTGCTTCCCTCCCAACACCTTGCCTGTTTCGGTTGTGCCCACCATCAGCTTTGCTCAGCTGGTAAGTGCCAGTGCTATACCAGAAACTCTGCTCTATTCAATATAGTGCACCATTTTGGCAGTTTACCATTTAGAGTGACCCAAAACCATATTGGAGAACATCTAGCAAACTAGGAGTCCCACAGTCCACCGCAATAGGCAGTGTACACCCATAACCGCAGTAGGTAGTGTACAAACAATGGGCAGAGGCAACACACATAATATATTGTCATATGCAGCATAATGAGTCTACTTTGACAGAGTCATTTGCGAACATGCACAACATTTTTTAGTTTGTATGAAAACATTTACTGTTCCTTCGAATAGTATTCAGTAGTCTTCTACATTTTCCAGTGAGGCCATTTTAGGACACACCATGCAAAATCTGAAACCTCTAAATAATTAAGATAGGATGCACTTGTGTGTGTATGTGTGTGTGTGTGTGTGTGTGTACATGCGCACAAATTATAGGATCAAAAAGATCAAACATTGATTTTTAGATTTATACTGTGTGTATATAGATATATATATATACACACACACACACACACACACACACTCACAGTTTTACAGTTTATTTCCACTTAGTTCATCCATTATGTAAGCAATTAAACTCAATATTTACAATTCAATTTGGAACATTATGGGGCAATATTTATAACTAAAAACAAATTGGCTTCACTGATTAATTGATTAATTGAGGAAAAGTGGAATAGTAAATGATCAGTTCTTTTCTGAATATATGATGATGAAAGGCTGCTCACTAATCCAGTGTCCTGTGGTTTAGGGGCTTGCTGTTTCCTCTTCTTGGTTCTCTAGCTTCCTGTATTCGTCTGCAGCTGCATGTCTGGTGAGTACACATACCAGTCTTGGGACTACACTAAATATATAAAGTTTGCATTTCTAAGGCACTGGGTTGTTTGCATTTTCTCTTCTGTCTTTGGATTTGGTTCTCTTTTCTGCCTCCTGTGTTCATTTGTATGTGTGAGTGTGTGTGATTGTGTATGTAATAACAGTAAAGTGCACCACTATACATGGACATTTTAACAATACTGAATTATAACAAATTTGATGGAATTGAACTTTTTAAAGTAGTAAGTACATGTGGCTTAATACTGTGTTTGCTCTGTCCTGGAGGTGTTCACCAATCTGACGGCATGTCAGGCTCTGGGAAATATGTGTGTGTTAAACATGCACTCCACAAGCAATATTGGAAATGATGCCTGTGGCCTCTACAACACCATCTATAGAGCAACTGCTGCGCAGGGCAACAGCCAAGACATCCCTTATTGGTATATACTTGTACATATACATACTACATAGGTTGCACTACCAGTGCAACCGTCTCTCACTTGTTATGGACAATAAAATGTATTTATATGGACGTATTACCAGTTATTATTAATGCCATTAATTAACACCGTTAATGTATTTTCAAAGGTTGAACCTTAGCAGAAGCCCACCTGCTCATACACTATTGCTTTTATTGAATCTGTGACTGTAGCCCTCTCAGTCAAACCCAAAATGTAAATGGAATTCAGAAACTTTATAGCAAAAATGCAGAAAGCAGCAGTTGAGAGCCTCCACTGTACCAAGATGCATGAATGAGAGTAAGAGGCCACAATCACAGAGGAGATGGAAGCATTGACTGTAAAAATGATATGATACATGCACTCAGAGGTCGGAACATACAGTCACTGCACATCCGTAATTCTAAACTGGGAACTGTGTTCACTCTGAAAATGACATATCACACAGTGTTCACATGATGCAAATAATTGAATTCTGATGGATCTCATTTTGTCCGCTCCACTGTCTAGTGCTGGAGACAGGGTGAGTCTCCATTCCTCTCAGTGTTTCTTCTTTGTGCTTTTGGGGAGTTTTCTATGCCACCTGTCTCCCATCAGCTTGCTTATTAAGGAGGTGGGCATGCATTTTTAGAAATACTGCTGTGTAACGATGCCTTTTGTTGAAGGCACCATAAGGCACTAAGCAGCAAATATAAATTCTGATTTTAAATATAAAAACTTACAGCACATATGGCAGCTAGCGGTGAATCTACTGCTAGAGCCTGAAGCCATGGTCATAGCTCCTCCCCTGATTATAGACAGTTGGTACTGATGTGTGGACACTTTAAATATATCCACATATATCCATGTGTTTTTAAAGTATGTGATGGTGTGTTTTACGTCCAGGAGGACTAACCTGCCCTGGTTGTATTATGGGGAACAGCCTGGATTGGCATCAAGAGTTCTACAGACTGAGCCACTACCAGTTGGCTTTAGCTTCAAAGGCACAAATAAGGTGAGAGAGCATTTCAAGTCCCCATTTTTCATGTGTGTGTGAGTATTTGTGTGTCTGTGGAGGTCACTGATTCTTTAGAAGAAATCTATAAATGTAAATATAAATGTATCCAATATTTGACACTCTTGACTAATACATTTTTTGTTTTTTAACTTTATTCCTGACAATTATATACCGTATTAAATATTACCTTGGTGTGTTCGGACTGACTGATCTCATTATTTGGCAGTTAGTTACCACAATTGTCATGGATGAGAGTAGGGAGAGGGAAGGGGAGGACGCACACAGCAGATTGGTACTGGTCAGGTTTTAATGCACACTGAACAGAAAAGAAACCAAACCCGGCTCTAAGAACAAACACACAACGGGACACTCCAGACCTGTGCTCCCCAAAAGAACAAAATAGCAAAACAGAACCGCTGGCGGGAGCTTCCGCGCTCACCCGGCCAGGAACGTGCGAACAGGCTGGGGTGCAGGACGTGCTACCCCTCAAGGCAAAACGGGGGGAACACGGGCCTGTAAGACAAAACGAGAA
>JBBPCX010020793.1:1876-16879 GCA_037974365.1 Hydrocynus forskahlii | reverse complement strand
TTTACCAGTAGCTAAGGGTATAACACATAATTGGTTATCAGAAAACCAGTGACAAATGTTTGATACATTGCTTAAAAGTTTATATACTTACTTTCCCCATTTCGCTTCCACCGAGGTCCCAAAAGTCTAGAGCGCTTTGGTGTCTTGGGCACTCCTTGGGATTCACAGTTTTTCCGTTTTTTTTCCTGGCTCCTCAAAATCGTTTTCGTCATTTGCTAAAATTAATTATTTACTTATATTAGACACACATCATGATAACCAAAAATAACCAAAAAATAAACAGTATTTACACATCACCAGTCGCTGCTGGAATGACAAATCATTAGTAACACCACCTAAATAGTAGTAAAAATATTTGTGATTTGTTTATAATTATTTTCCTGTTAAACAAAACGCAATCATAAGAAAAGGCTCGCTAAACAGCATGTATATCAAACATTTTAAATAGGCATTATAACTCACGCATTTTTTCAGCCATCGGAGAATAGGTTCATCGTGGTCAAGAAAGCTGTGGTATGGATGGTACTGGAAGCGATGTTTTGTGTTTTGTGATTCATCTCATGCCGCCTATATATCCACATTGATCGTAAGGCGGGGCTAGACCATCGACAAATTATCCATCTGTTAGCCCCCCCCAAACACACACCATACAAACAGCCCACCCCCCCGTATTTTTTAAGAACAATATCTCAATTTATGTTAAAAAGATGAAGAAGATTCTTTATTTGCCACATGCATTGTCATACATGTACAACACAGTGACATTCTTTCTCTGCATTTAACCCGAGCCAGTGGGTCTAACCATTTGGCTATCCAGGTGCCCGCAAAAGCGGGCAATCGTTTCCTGTGCTGGGATTCGAACCAGGCCGCCTGGGTGAAAACCAGGAATCCAAACCGCTAGAACACTTGGGAAGGTATTAAATAATTTTGATTTAACATAATAAGCCATGGACAAATGTACTGCAATAGCACAACTGTTGATTCTAAATCATTCTAAATCAAAGTTGTTGAGAAACAATAATGATGATTCATTTATTTCATTTTACTCTATTTGTCAATCTGTTTGTTCTTTTTAAAGTGATGTCATGGAATGTTTTTGGGTAATTGTGTATATGTGCGCTACCACTGCAAAATAATTGTTATTACTACTAATTCAACTAATGTTTCTTAGCACC
The DNA here is from genome assembly GCA_037974365.1 of Hydrocynus forskahlii. Taxonomy (NCBI): domain Eukaryota; kingdom Metazoa; phylum Chordata; class Actinopteri; order Characiformes; family Alestidae; genus Hydrocynus; species Hydrocynus forskahlii. The sequence goes on along the minus strand of JBBPCX010020793.1, from coordinate 15,704 downwards.
GTTCCCTAAATATAGACACATTATTATGAGCATAATCTACTTTACTCTCTAATTTATACCAAGGTAGGTTATTATATATAAAATCCAAGATATGAAATGTTTCCAGTTTATCAGAATGTACACAGTTACTTTTCACAAACTGGGGGGTCCTAATACCAGACTTAGAGACAGTTTCCTCTCAAAATTATTTAAAATAAACTACTGTTGGTGGTGGGAGGGGCAGCCCACTCACTTCTAACAATAGTGGGTTTATGTGAAGAAAAGTTTGTCCAGATGGTTTTTAGTTTTGTCCAGATAGTTTCTGAGGTGACATCTTGGGAGGAGATATGTGATATGTGATAACCGCTGCTGTAGCCGCTGTGTGTGTGTGTGTGTGTGTGTGTGTGTGTGTGTGTGTGTGTGTGTGTATGTGTGTGCGTACGTGCGTGTGTGCATGCGTGTGTGTGTGTGTGTGTGTGTGTGTGTGTGTGTGTGTGTGTGTCTGTGTGTGTGTGTGTGTGTGTGCTAGAGAGAGAGAAACAGAGAAAGAGAGAGCTGTTAGCTGTTAGCAGAAAGTTTGTCTCCATGTCTTGCGAGGTCGTCCCTGTTTGTGCTTTCCATCAAAAAGGTACCCATTTCATTGCTATTTTGTATGTCTGTTGTTAGGTAGACATAGAACATGTTGAGCAAAACGTAGTCTTCTTTAATAAGAATATCTTCTAGCCTCTGTGCTTTGCTTCTTTTTGTTTGTGATATGATCATGGTATGAGACTTTCAGGATTTTTTTCTGAGACATCTCTGTTGGAATACATTTAATCTGTGTGCTATTCGTTTAGTCATTTTCTGTGTTTCGCTGGCATATGTTGCAATTGGTATAATGATACTACTGAACAGCTTCACTTGTGTGTGTGTGTGTGTGTGTGTGTCTCACATTGCCATTGACAGAAACCATCCATGAACACTACATAACAAATCTGTTTTGAAGTTGCCATAAACTAAAATCAGAAAAAACTGCAATGCTATTGAGAAACAAGTATGTACTGAGAGGAAGCTCTCCAAGTATGCGGGACTGGTCGGAGACTGTCAGCAGACTGGATGGAGAGCGCGGTGCCTCCCAGTGGAGTAAATCTAATTTAACATTTAGATTTAGATTTAACATTTACATTAAGATTTAACATTTACACAGCAAGAAAATCGTAGCACTCTAAATGTGTTAAGCTGTTTTTACAAACGGCACCCCATACAGCAGACAACTGGCTTTATTACCAAATTCATAAAGTGTCCCTTTTGATCTCAATATTGTTTGTTCTGCCTGCTCTGTAGAAGAGAGGTCAAACTGAGTTTTGAGGTTTACTTTCTGTTGGTTACTCTGGTGTGGGAGTTGTTCATCAATTTCAAATATCTTTTTGTTTGTTTGTGTCTTTCTGCGTAGCCTGTTACAATAAGAAGAGTAGGAAACTATTCTTCCTCTGAGAGTAGCTTTCAGGGCATCCCGTAGCAGTGATGGATTGGCCTCCTCTGAATTGTTAAAATTTAGAATTCCACTATTCCCCCTGAAGTCAAGCAAGAGAGGAGAACGGTCTGAAATTACTATTGCAGAGTATTCAGAGGAGTGCACAGATTGTAATACGATCTTATCAATAAATAGTCTATCCTTGAATACACATGATGTACATGTAAAAAGAATGAGTATACCTTAGCGTCTTGATGTAAACATCTCTAAGGATCGCAATGTCCTCAATCTTCCATAAATGATTTTAGTGTCATTGCCATCTTTGACATGCTGGTTACCTTAGAGCTGGAGCAATCCAACTGAGTGTCCATCACACAATTTAGATCTCCCCCCAAAATTAAATAATGTGTATCCATATGTGGAATGAGGATACAAGCGTAGTCATAAATTTAGTGTCATCAGAATTGGGAGCATAGACACAGGCCCATTCAATCCCCTCACATTCCATGAAATGAATTTAACATGTAACTTATTCATCCCATTACTAATGTCACACACACCAGTCATGTGACGTACACAGGAAAACGGAAGTGACCCGCGTCACAGGGTAAATAAACAGGAAGCTGGTAGTTTGTTGTCACTCAGTCATTGAGTCTCTACGCTCCTCACCCTCCTGTTCAACTCTGGATTCCATGAGTACTCACGTCTATTTATACCTACTGTGTGTGTTGTGAATGTGGATTCCAGTGGGAATCTACACTCTTGTGTGAGCGTTCACGGATCAAAGTGCGTGTTCTACCAACCCTCTCGTGTCTGTCTGCGCTTGGGTTCATCCAACATGCTACAAGTGGGCGAACTACTGGCAAGGTACGTTCCTGTTTCATCCTCATTGTGACAACTAATATTAATATTAATCATGGGTTTCTATTTCCATATAGTCTCTGGAAAGATATAGGTTTGATGTTAAACATAGAATCATGCTTTGCATAATCAAACCTTTGCGTACCGATAATGTAAGAGTGGGACCAATGTAAACCCCACCACCCATCTCCCAAACAGGAAAAAAAGAGAGAGAGGGATAAATAACTAGATAGAACAAAATAAATAAATAAAAAGTAGAACATTTGCAGCAGCATTACAACAATCTACTAACTAAAATACAAGTCCTATGTTCGTCTCTCATGCAGCGGCACTTCCAACACGCAATGCAGCATCCGCAGTGTCTTAAACAAACTTAAGAAGTAGCAAGAGACCTGCTTATCTATTCAAACATATTCACTGAAAACATGCACACATAGTGCAATTATACGTATATCCCTAGTTCACCTATACCCAAAACTAAATGTTCAAAAGTCCAAGTTAATCCCATGAACATAATAACACCCAGGTGGATGTTAAGAAATTCAGAACTCTAATCAGAACACACCGTCTTCCTGAACCATGTCCATAAGCGTTAATCATCCTCAGCAGTTTTGGTCAAAGAGTTTTTAATTTGATCATATAACACTTCTGCTGCTGCTGGGGTATGAAAATGGTGCTTATTCCCATCAATGGTAATGCACAAGCGTGCTGGGTGGTGGAGCGCGAACAAAATTCCAGCATTGTGCTTGGCCAAATCTGTGCTTATATCAGGGAAGAACAGGATCCTATTGTCTTTGAACTTTATACCCCCTTTCTGTGACCTGGCCCAGTGAAGAACTTGCTCCTTGTCTTGAAATTAGTGGATTCTAACAATGAGAGCCCATGGACATTGCCCCGGGGTAGGCTTTGGTGCTGGGGTTCAGTGTGCTCTGTCTAGCTCTGGCAGTTTTGGAAAAATCTCATCACAGATGACATTGTGTAGGAGCTGCGAGACAAAGTCTACTGGCGAGCGTCCTTCAGCACCCTCAGGTATGTCAACGATCCTTAGATTCTGTCGCCTGGATTGATTCTCAAGGTCCTCTGCTTTGGAGGCTAAGACAGCGTTTGCTTTTTCAAGTTGAGCCAATCTTGTTGATAGCTCAGCTAGCTCATCACTGTAGGTAGTGAGTGTGTCCTCCATAGTTGTTATCTTTTGACTGTGTGAGTCCAATGCAGCTCTTATGGTCTCAAGAGATGTCTGAAGGGGGGCAAGGGAGTTTTCCAATGAGGTTGAGAGCTATGTTTTTAGTTCTATAGTTGTAGTAGTCCAGTCTGGTGGAAACAAAAGCATGGATTAGCTTCTCGGCATCAGGCTGGGTCAGAGTGGAACGGAGTCTGGCAATATTCCTGAGATGGTAAAAAGGAGGTCTTGCAAAGGTATTTGATAGATTTTCAAATGTTAATTGAGGATCAAGCCGCACTCCAAGGATGGTGACAGATGAAGAGAGGGGAATGTCGTGTCCAGAGATAGTGATGCTTGTTATGGAGGATGACCGGATCTGGTGGGGGGAGCCAACCAAAATTGCCTCAGTTTTGGAGCTGTTTAACTGAAGAAAATTTCACTACATCCACGACTTAATCTCATCTAGACAGTCAGTCAATAATGATTTGTGGGATGGTGTTGATAGTGCAGAGTGATGCTTCACAGTTGTCATGTAGAATTGTGTGTCATCGGCGTAGCAATGAAATGATAGCCCATAACGATTTTTGACACCACCAAGGGGAAGCATGTACAAAATGAAAAGAAAGGGTCCAAGTACAGACCCCTGGGGCACTCCACAGGTCACCTTGTGTTACCAAGACTTTGCATTTCCAATGGAAATGTATTCTGTTCTGTCTGTAAGCTATGATTTGAACCAAGAAAGAGCAGTATCAGACAGATGTCAAACACACAGGGGAAAAAAAGGAGAGGATGGGACCCTGTGAATGGGCAGTGTGTATAAGCACAAGTGTTTGTGTTCTTGTAATTCAAACACATCAAATGTCAACACAGAGCAAAGAAAAACATCCGGTGAGGTCAACTTTTGCTGTTGTAAAAAACTGCCGAAACATATCAGCTGTGGGACAAAACCTGGTATCTCCAATTTTTAGTGTTGTTTTTTGACACCATTTAAAATATCTTTACACTGTGTGAAAAATTCATGATGAACACAACAACAGAAATGGTGCAAAATACTTCCAAAATTCTCTTTACTCTCACCTCCACTTTTTTCTTCCTCCTGAAGAAGTTACTATTTGAGGTTTTTGCTCTGACAGTAATAAATATATGTAATTATAGGATTTTAAAGTTTCAAGTTAAGGGTACACTCACATGTAGTGCTTTGCAAAAGCCTTAGACCACCAGAGAAAACCTTTTAAAACACCTTTTAAGTGTATTTTTATAGAAATAAACAGAAAGTCTTATTTTCAACATAAATATAAGATGAACACAAAATACATTATCAATGTTTATTTGTATTTATCCTGTTTATGTTTTTCCCAGCACATAATTATTTATTCAGATTTGAATATGATTCTCAGGGTGCTTCTGCAGGTCTCTGTAAAGACAGTAATACAGGTCTGTGTGTGGGTGTGTGTTGCGTGACAGCAGCAGGGTTGGGGGTAAGTGGGAAGCGTTCTGGAGGGTAAAGTGTCTGTGAGGCAGACTTTTAGACTCCATTATGTGTTAGCGTTGGTCAGGGGAGGGTACGTGCACAAAAAGATCTTGTGGAAGTAACCCTGTGTGTTTTCATTTACATTTACAGCATTTAACAGACACTCTGACCCAGTGTGTGTATGTGTGTGTGTGTATTAATGAGAGCATATGTGTACCGAGGGAGGTGGGGAGAGTTTAGATCTGTGTGTGGCTGGGGATCAGCTGTCACGCTCTCTTTTTCCTTATCTTCTGGGAGACAGAGTGTGTGTGTGCGGGAGTGTGTGATCTGTGTGTGTGTGAGAGAGAGAGAGAGAGAGAGAGAGAGAGAGAGAGCGCTCCAGATGGATACCCTTGTAGCCAGTGTTTGTAGAGGCTTTTTGATAGATGCTCTTGCTAGACTGAGAAAATACTTACCTGGTGTCTGCATGTAGACTGACATCCAGTAAACAAATTAGTGTTGTATTAAAGGAATAGGTGAAAAATGATATTTATACAGCATGTTTGGTGTTCTTTTCCATAAAATACCACACCAACACTTCTCTCAGTTAGTTCAAACCACAAACAGATCTTCTTCTTTAAGGCTGTGCAGACTTGTGGATGTGGTTTATTATGTGGTTCTTTAATTTAGGAATGCTTTGTAAAAACTGCTTGGAAATGACCGTGTAGGTTTGTTCCTTTTCATAACTCACAGTAAGTCATACTGAGACCAAAACCACATCCACAAGTCTGCACTGCTGTAATAAAGATCTTAATCCAGCTTGAGTGTATTGAGATAAGTATTGGTGATATATTTTAATTAATTACAGCTTCCATTTCTTCTTAGTTCCACTAGCCTCCATTGCAAAACTAAAGACATAAATTATCCAAAATGATTAATTACATTATGATTAATTACAAATAAAATAATGGTAAACCAATGTTTCAGTATCTTCTCAAATCAGTGTCCAACCTAGAGCAATGATATAATGACTTAAAGTGAAGAGGGTAAGTCACATTTAAGGTTGCTTGTTCTTTCTACTCATCACCATGGAGACGCGCTGGCGTTCCTCACTGACTAGGGAGACTCTCTCGGTGTCAAGTTGAGGCAGGGTGTGTGTTTTAGAAGATCTTCACCAGGATGCCGCGCTCCTATTCCAGCTGACAGCGTCTTAGGCAACCAGACGGCACAGGCTGGGAAGGGGAGGGCAACCGGAGCCATGGAGGCTGCAGGGGCTCTGTGGTTCAGCTGCTCTCTGGCTAAGGTGAGGGCAGCTGTAAGCTCTGCCCTCTCCTCACATTCAAACCGCGCTGTCTCTTGCAGCAGAGCATTCTAAAGATGAAAGACAGACAGAGAGAAAGAGAGAGACAGACAGAAAGAAAGAGAGTGTCAGGCCTGTCATGCCTATGTATTGTGACGGTGGCCGCCATTGTTTAATTTTTGTATTTGGCACTTTTATTTGGGACAGGGTTCACTGGGTGTCGGTTTAATGTATTAGTCACAGCTGGGTTGTGGAAGTTTAGTGATTGTGTTTGTTTATTGGTTCTTGTTGTTCCATGCACTGTTGTTGGTACACCGTTATCTTATGCTGGTATGTGGTTTCCCTTCTCCTTTTTGTTTGAGGCTTGAATCCTGTTTTGGGCCATAGTGCCTGCTTTCGTTTTGTGTTTTGGAAAATAAAGTAAAGTCAAGCATGGAAGTTTGTGTATGTGCCTGCCCTCATTGGGGAGAAAGGGAAAGACATGACAGATGTACCGACCTACCCACAGCAGGCGCAGCAAACGAGGCGTGCACACCCGAGGAGGAGGAGTGGCTCCTGGCCAAGCTATCTACACTCTCCCAGGATCTGACTGCACGAGACATGGCTGCTGTTGGCAAAGCCAACCCCTCAGCCAGCGAGGAGGAAGCGGGCAAGGAAGCCTGCCTTGAGCACCCCGGCGAAGGCACCGGCTATGAGTGCTCTTCCGGTCTCCCTGTTGGCTTCGAGGACCCTGGAGCAAGAGGGCAAAGAGCAGCAGAGCCAGTTGGACAAGCTTGCGGGGTTGGTCGCGACTCTGGTCATGGCCATTGGCCAACAGCAGCTCCGCAAGGTCACGCAGCGAGTCTTGCCACACCTCAAGGCCATACAGCACGTCTCAACTAGTAACGGGGGAAGGCAGTAGGCCTACTTGGCCCATTAAAAAAGCCACTGCGCTTATTAGAGATGCCGCTAAAGCCCATGCCAGCACTGTGTAGCTTAGGAGCAGGCCAGCTCAGTCCAATAGCTTAGCAGCTAAGTCTGTTAGCCCAGCAGCTAAGCCTGTTAAGCACAAGAACTAAGTCCTTTAGCCCAGCAGCTAAGCCCGTTAGCCGCTGTAGAGGAGCCTTTAGCCACCGTAGAAGGGCCTTTAGCCACCATAGAGGGGCCTGTAGCTGCCGTAGAGGGGCCTGTAGCCGCCCATTAGGGGCCTTTAGCCACCCAAGCGGGGAGTAGCGTAGCTACAGAGGCTAGCGTGAGGGTCAAAGCAGGCAGCCCGGAGCCTGTAGCAGGCAGCCCAGAGCCCGTAGCTCGCAGCCCAGAGCCCGTAGCAGGCAGCCCAGAGCCCGTAGCGGGGCTTCTTACACCACTAGCAGGACCTGAAACCCCACCAGTGGCTGGGGGTCTAGCCCAGAAATTTTTAGGGGAGTACTGGGGTCTTGGAGGACTCCAGTGGAGCTCGTGGTTGGTGGCTCCAACCCCAACAAGGACAGTGAGGGGCTCCCAGTAGGGGGCTCCACACCTGAGAACAGTAAGGGGCTCCCAGTAGGGGGCTCTGCCCTGGAGAACAGCAAGGAGCTCCCGGTAGGGCGGCTCCACTTCCGACAAGGACAGTGAGGGGCTCCCGGTAGGGGGCTCCACACCTGAGAACAGTAAGGGGCTTCCGGTAGGGGGCTCCGCCCCTGAAAACAGTGAGGAGCTCCTGGACTGGGACTGGGACTCTCAAAGGGGAGCGTCCCAGGAGACCCACCCAGGCTGCCCTGGCCATGCGGAGCAACGGCTAGGATGTTGTCCAATGATAGGTCGGGTGGGGCTCACGGGACGCTGGCCTTTGCCACTGCCTTCCCCACCTCTGCCCTTGGGGTGTTATGGGGGGTTGTTTGCGCCCCAGTGGGGCACTCTAGGGGGGGGGTGCACTGTCAGGCCTGTCATGCCTATGTATTGTGACTCTAGCGGCTGCCATTGTTTAATTTGTGTATTTAGGACTTTTAAGTTTAGTGAATATGTTTGTTTATTGGTGCTTGTCTTTGTTTTGAAAATATTTAAAGAGGTTTTGGTCCATGCACTGTTGTCGGCACACCGTATGTGGTTTCCTTTCCCCTTTTTGTTTGAGGCTTGAGTCCTGTTTCAGGCCATAGTGCCTGCTTTTGTTTTGCGTTTTGGAAAATAAAGTAAAGTCAAGCATGGAAGTTTGTGTATACGCCTGCCCTCAGAAAGGGGAAGACGTGACAGAGAGAGAGAGAACAAGGTACACAGTGTCACTGATGCAAAGCACCACTCTTCATCCTCTCAGTCATTAGAGCTATATGATATCTACACAAAATTTTCTTGTTAAAATTACTTTGTCACCATTCAAAATAAATTTATATTAAAACTGTAATCAAGAGAACAGAGAAAATGAAAAAGAGAAGAAGACTGGAGAGAAAGAAAAAAAACACTCTTGGAAACAAACTTTGATTTGAGAACTAAGTCATCCCTCACTAAACATAAAAACATCTTTATCTTCCTTGAAATCAATTATTTCTTTTCATTTTCAATGTGCAATTTAAAAGTATTTTAATTTTCAAGCAAAACACTTTAATTGGTTTGTAAATTTGTCCACATGTTGCATTTTTTTAAAGGATTGCAAATTCTGTTTGTAAATTATCTCTTAATGATGGCCAAAGGGATTGGATTATATTTTGGTAAATACTTCATTTCTTTTAAATCACTACAGAATGTAAAGGGTCAGTCTACAAAAACACTTTTAGACACCACATGTTGTATTATATCCAAACTGCAAATCTGTCACTGAAACATATTTTTTCTCATAAATTAAAACCATCACATAGCCGTATCTTCATACACATATAAGGAATATTTTAATTTTTTTTCATTATTAAGCAAAGACACTTAAGTTGGTTGGAAAATAGCTCCACATGGTTTTTTGCTCAAATGAATTGCAAATTCTGTTTGCATCTTGATGCCCAAAAGGATCACTGAAAGTATAATTATATTTTGGAAAACAAAACTTACTGTCCAGAGCTGCATGCCACCTAGTATTCTGGCGAGGAGCTGCGTGGCCAAGATGGCACAGACGTGACAGTACCCCCTTCCCCAGGACCGGCTTCCAGGGAGGGGCGAGGGGCAACCCCAGCCACCCTCGAAGCCGCACAAGGACGTCCAAGGGGACCGGGTTCTCCCACCAACCTCAGTTCCCGTGGTGGTCGACTCTGCGGATGAGGAGCGGGTCGGGCCGGTCGACTTCTGTGGAAGTCCGTTATCAACTCTGGACTCAAAATTTCACATGTGGGATGGTAATTTTGGGATGGAGTTTGTATAATACAGGGTTCACCTGTCTTTCAGTTTCTAACGGCCCCAAAAACCTAGGTGACAACTTACCTGATGGTGTGTTCGATCTGAGGTTGCGGGCTGAGAGCCAGACTCTATCCCAGACTGGCGCGTCCCTCCTATGCCGATTTGCCACCCTTTGAAATCGCCCCACTGCTCTGCTGATGGATGTATGTGCTCGCTCCCACACCCGCTCCGCCCTGCGAAACCAGCTATCCACCTTGGTTACTTTGGAGGATGCTCCATCCCAGGGGCAGAGGGGAGGGCTGATGCCCCAGCACACACTCAAAAGGCGTTAGACCGGTTGCGGAGCAACGCATTGAGTTCTGGGCATACTTCGCCCAGCCAAGGTACTCTGACCAGCCGTGCTGCTGCCCATGGCAGTACGCCCGGAGGAATCGACTCATCTCCTGTACTGATCGTTCAGCCTGACCGTTGGATTCCGGTTGATATCCCGAGGTCAGGCTGACAGTAGCCCCCAGTTTACTAAAAATAACTTTCCACACTTGAGAGATAAACTGGGGACCTCGATCAGAGAGGATGTACTCTGGGATACCATAGGGCAAAAGACGGCGTGAAAGTGTGCCTCCACTACTTCTACGGCAGTGGGGAGAGGACAAAATGAGCGAACAAAAATATAAACACAACACTTTTGTTTTTGCTCACATTTTTCATGAGCTGAACTCAAATATCTGAAACATTTTCTACATACACAAAAGACCCATTACTCTCGAATATTGTTCACAAATCTGTCTAAATCTGTGTCAGTGAGCACTTCTCCTTTGCCAAGATAATCCATCCCACCTCACACATGTGGCATATCAAGGTGCTGATTAGACAGCATGAATATTGCACGGGTGTGCCTTAGACTGCCCACAATAAAAGGCCACTCTGAAATGTGCAGTTGTGCCTTACTGGGGGGTCAGAAAACCAGTCGTGGATGAATGGCACAACAGTGGGCCTCAGGATCCGGTCACAGTATCTCTGTGGATCCTGCACCTGTGTTCATTGTCCATAACATATGCCTGCCCATACCATAACCCCTCCACCACCATTGGCCACTTGATCCACAACGTTGATGTCAGCAAACTGTTCACCCCCAAGACGCCAGACACGCTGTCTGCCATCTGCCCTGACCAGTGAAAACCGTGACTCATTTGTGAACAGAATGCCTCTCCAATGTGTCAGTTACCATCCAATGTGAGCATTTGCCCACTCAAGTCGGTTACGACGACAAACTGCAGTCAAGTCCAGACCTTGATGAGGACGACGAGCATGCAGATGAGCTTCCCTGAGGTGGTTTCTGACAGTGCAGAAATTCTTTGGTTATGCAAACCGATTGTTACTGCAGCTGTCCGGGTGGCGGGTCTCATGATCATGAAGGTGAACATGCTGGATGTGGAGGTCCTGGGCTGGTGTGGTTACACGTGGTCTGCTGTTATGATGCCGGTTGTATGTACTGCCAAATTCTTTGAAACGCCTTTGGAGATGGCTTATGGTAGAGAAATGAACATTAATTTCACAAAGTCAACAGCTCTGGTAGACATTCCTGCAGTCAGCATGTCAATTGCATGCTCCCTCAAAAGTTGCGACATCTGTGGCATTGTGTTGTGTGATCAAACTGCACATTTCACCGCGGTCACTTTGCCCTCGTCCATTTCCACTCCCCCGGGCCCTATGCAATAGCCGAGAAATTAGAACTCTGTTACATGAAAATCACATTTCTCGGCTTTCACATAGAGCTCATCATGCATCAGCAGGCGGCAGAGGACCGCCCGAATGTGTGCTACATGCTCCTTGATGTTTCTAGAACAGATGAGGATGTCATCTAAAAATACAATGACAAATTTCTGTAACCAGTCTCTGAAAATATCATTCATCAAGGCCTGGAAACACGAAGGAGCGTTTGCCAGTTCGTATAGCATTACCTGGTAGTGGTAATGCCCGGAGATGGTGTTAAAGGTGGTCTTCCACTCATCCCCGGCTCTTATTCATACAAGGTTATAAGCGCTCCATAGGTCGAGCTTTGTGAAAATGCTCGCCCCACGGAGCTGCTCAATGACCGGGGGAATGAGAGGGAGAGGGTGTGAATATTTTACTGTGACCACATTGAGCCCACGATAATCAATACACGGACACAGCCCCCATCCTTCTTCTCGATAAAAAAGAAGCTGGCCGACACGGGCAAGCGGGACCGGTGAATGTACCCCTGTCAGAGCGATACGGAAATGTACTCTTTCATGACCCGCGTCTCCTTTTCTGAGAGCTGGTATACACGTGACCGAGGTGGCTCTTTACTCGGCAGGGGGTCTATCCGACAGTCCCAAGGTCGGTGTGGAAGGAGGCGGGCAGCTCTAGACAGACTGAAGACTTCCCTTAGATCGTGGTATGGTGAGGGGATAATTATGAGAAGCTCGGCAAGGGGGCTTTTCACCGAAGTAGTTGCCAAAATCTTAGTTCTATGATTGTCACAATCAGGCCCCCACTGTTTTACCCTCGCCGTACTCCAATCTAATATGGGATTATGAACCCTCAGCCATGGTAGACCTAGCACCATGAGTGGCACAGAAAGTTCCAAAACATAAAATTTCAATCTTTCCTCATGGTCTGGGTCTATCCGGATCTGAAGGGGCTTTGTCTCCTAAGACACGGACTTCCCTCCTATTAACTGCCCGTCTAGAGCGCGCACAGGGATAGACTTTAGTAACCTCTCGACTGGGAGCCCGAGTGATGTCACCATCACACTGGACACAAAGTTCCCAGCCGATTCAGAATCTACTCATGCAAAAACAAAACCAGACAAATTAGTATCACACAAATAGACAGTAAGTTTACACTGATTCTTGTCGGGTCAGTTAAAGAAAGAGTCAATGAAGGAGACTTGACCTTCTGCAAAAGCAGGGGGCAGGATGCCACCAAATGCCCCTTCTCCCCTCAATACAAGCAGAGCCCCTCGATTCTCCTCCGTCTGTGTGAGGCGGTGGTTTCCCACCTCCATAGCCACTGGCAAGTGATTGTGGAATGTCTGTCAAATGCTCATGTGTCTCTTTAGCTCAAAGCACAGTTGGCTGCTGGAATGACTGCAACTATTCCAGAGAAGCTCTTAGCTGCTGTAAGAAAGAGAACGCCCCATGTGCGCATATTGTGACAACATATGAGTGGCGCACAGTATGATGCGAAATGGTCCGTTTTTGAAAATCTTCGTTTTTCTCTTCCACACATAAACACAGAAACTGAGTTTTCAAAAATCACCACTTTGGCTGGAGATTTCAAAAACCTCAGTTTTCACTGATCTAAAACTCTGTTTACATGTGGATGAAAGGCCAAAACGCATAGAAAAACTTTTGTTTTCAGAAATACCTGTGCACGTGTAGACATGACCTTATAGACATCAGAAATATCCGAAATACAAACATATATTTGGATACATATACACACACACACACACACACATACACAGAATTATTGCAGGATCCTGGCACAGAGCCAGGCCTGCAGACACTTGTGCCACATTGGGACCATGAATGGCTGTAGGCAGGCTGAGTATAAAACAGTACCACCATGAGGTCACAGGAAGGAACTGCATGAGGTAAAATAAAACTGAAGCCTGAGAGAAAAGTTCAATAAGATTACTGAAAACAGAAGTCCCACCAGTCGAGGAGTCATTTGCTTATTTCTAAGCTGGATTCCAGCTGTCTTTACATCTGGATCCAGCAGAATTTCACTTTAGGCTAAACCAGGACTATCACATCCCTCCATCAATGTTATTTACACTTGACAAAATGTCATTTAACCAGGAATGCCCAAACTTTTACATACAGCTGTATGTCTAGTGCACTTGTCGAAAGGGCCCATATTCCACATTGTTTAACAGTTTGTGGGTCATTTAGTGCTACATTCAAAAAACACTTGAACTGGTGGAGCTAAACATGTGAACGTTGAATAGGTGGTCACAACTAATAGTGTTTGCAACATCACAAAAAACAAGGAATTCCAACTGTCTATTTTTGCAGCTTGGATTTTGTATTGGGGCTGCATAGACTGGACAGTAAGTAGAGTGAAAGTTTAGAAGGAATCATGAATTTTTCCATGATATGAATGGAACTATCCATCCCTATTTCCACTATTGTGGACAAACACAATGTTTCCCCTTCATCTGCTTAAATCCTGAAACCTAACACACACCCACACTTAACTAAGCTGACACTACTGTGTGTGTGTGGGGGGGGCTCTGTTAGGGCATCTCTGCAGACATACTGACCTTCCCTTCCCTTCTTGTGGATTGTGTAAACACACACACACACACACACACACACA
>JBBPCX010020783.1:0-14563 GCA_037974365.1 Hydrocynus forskahlii | reverse complement strand
GACACAGTCTGGAGACAGAGAGACACACACACAACTAAACACTCCACACACGCACATACACACTCACGCCTCACACATCCAGCGGGGACACAGTCTGGAGACAGAGAGACACACACACAACTAAACACTCCACACACGCACATACACACTCACGCCTCACACACCCAGCGGGGACACAGTCTGGAGACAGCAAGAGAGAGAGACACACACACTCCACCCCCCCGCACACTCACCTCTCCCTCAGCGCCTTGTGACAGTAGCAGAGCCACAGGAACTCGGCCGCTCCCAGGTTCCTCTCTAACAGGAAGCACAGCAGCCGGCTGGCTGACCTCTGGGCCTTGACCTCTGACCTCAGAGGACTGAAGGCCGTCACACACACACTGGAGCGCAAACACACAAACAGCATGACCTCAGGAGAGGCCGGGGACGGACGGAACAGAAAATGGACGTTCTGAACCTGAGAGAGAGAGAGACAGAGAGAGAGAGAAAGAGAGAGAGAGAGAGAGAGACAGACAGAGCAAGAGAGAGACAGAGCGAGAGAGAGAGAGACAGAGCGAGAGAGACAGAGAGAGACAGAGAGAGAGACAGCGAGAGACAGAGAGAGAGAGACAGAGAGAGTGAGGTTTTGATATGTAATGTTGGTGCTCTTTCAGTGTTTTGTTGTGTTCAGGATTTTGACTGTTGCTGCCGAGTAACTCATCCACTAGTGAGGACATCATTAGCCCAGAATAAACACTCGAAGACCCGGAGACTAAAATCTAAACGCTGTCTCAGTGGACGGGAGGGTCCTGAGTGGTCGTCTCTGAAGAAAGGGTCTTTAGCCATCGGTCTGGACTCACCTCCACCTCGGTCCCGGGCCGAAGAACCCCGCACCACTTCCTCAGCGGCTGATAGGCCAAACACAGCCCCACCTTCCCGTCAATCTCATAAAGCCCCGCCTCTGCGTTCAGGACACTGGTGATCCGGCCCTGTCAATCACACACAGGACAGTGAGACCCCCAGGCGGCATCTTCAACACAAACACTGACAGGAACCTGCCAAAAGAACGCTTTAATGGATCATTAAACGTTCCTGGTGGCCTAATAGTTAGGGAGTTGCCCCCAAGGCCATGGGTTTGAATCCCAACAGCTAGTGTCATCATTGAGTTGCCCTTGAGTAAGGTACCGCCCCCACACACTGCACCCCGGCGCCCCTCGTTGGTGGCAGCCCCTGCTTCACTTGGTGAATGTGTTAAATACATTTCACAGAATTTCACACTGTGGTGTGTTCACGCGTGACTATAAGGGACCACTTTACTTCACTAAAAGGGGACATATTATGCAAAACTCATGTTTTGCATCCTTTTGTATTTCCATTTGTGTCTCAACTGCTCCTATAAACACTCCAAGCCTGAGAAAAAAAAAACATCCATCCGTTTTCCGTGAGTCAGTTGAAAGATTTTGGTGTCAGGAACCATGTGCTTCTATGAGCCGTTTGGACACTCCCCTGTTGTGACGTCAGGATGAGGAAATTTGCATAGAACCGCCCCTCACCTGTCAAACCACTCCCACTAGATTAGTTGAAGATCCTCCATTTTTGTCTGCTGGTTTTACGAGCACGCATAAGACGCCGAGTGCTATGGCTACAGGCAAAGTCAAGTCACTCATGAAGTGTTGTGTTCATCTCGCTCTGGGTCCGACTCAGGGTCCAACATATAGGGCTGATAGCGCCTCTGTTTTCTGCCTTTTTCACGCGTGGTAAACGCACAGCGTTAGCATGGGATGGGTGGCGGGGGGCCAGCAACAGCTTATTTGCATAAAAGTGACAGAGCCCTTAAACGGCTCATTTTGAAAGAGACTGAAACTGTACAGAATAGAACTGGTGAGTCTCTTTATGTGAGAGTGATTTTGTGCAAAGAACTTCATGAACATGTTTTGTAGCCCATAGACCTTTTATAACTTGTTTAAAAAGAATATGTCCACTTTAATGCAGTAAATTCAAACCTCTCAACAATTCATCTCTTGCAGTGCAGCATCAAATCTCACCACAAATGATTCCGAATGTTTTATTATAAATAACATTTGTTTTATGATGAACACCATTAAGTCCAATAAACAGGTTTATTTAAATGAATAGTTTGTTCCGTGTGGTAAGCTCACCCGGTAGTTGATGATTTTGGAGAGTTTCCTCCGCGCTGGACACACACTGTCTGCAGGACCAGCATCCCCCGGAGCTCCTGAGATACTTGCTGCCTCTTCCAGGAGGTGTGTGTCAGCCAGAGACTGGGAGAGTGTGTCCAATTCTGAGGGCGCATGTGCAGCCACTGATGTTTGCCTGTGTGAACTGGGTGTGTGTGAGTCTGACTGTGAGTGTGAGTCTGATTTTGAGTGTGTGTCTGACTGTGAGTGTGTGTGTGACTGTGATTGCTCCTCCTGGGTGTGTGGGTTAGGATGGAGGCGGGACTGTGACGTGACGGACAGCACTCTGTGCCCCACCCACCCACGGACAGAACACACACGCAGTGCCGAAACGCACACACTCTCCCCGACACAAATACACTGTCTCCAGTACACACACTCTGGGTCCTGAGAGAGGCAAGCAGAGTGGACACAGGTTGTGTACAGTCTCAATCAACTGATCAATCAATCAGTCAGTCACTGACTCAATCAATAAATGAAAAGATATAGAAGACACTTACAGTGACCAGGATGGGCACAGATGAGGCCCCATCAGAAAGAATGAAGCAGAAAAAGCTTTTCCCAGAGATGACCAGCAGGGGGCACACCACACTCACCTCCCCACACACACACACCTGCACACCTCCACGGCCCCTGCGCGCGCGCACGCGCACACACACACACACACACACACACACACACAGGCAGACAGAGAAAGAGACAGAGAGAGAGCGAGAGACAGACACAGAGAGAGACAGACAGAGAGATAGAGACAGACAGAGAAAGAGACAGAGAGAGAGTGGGACAGACAGAGAGAGAGAGACGCAGAGAGAGAGACAGAGACAGAGACAGAGAGAGAAAGACGCAGAGAGAGAGACAGAGACAGAGACAGAGAGAGAGAGAGAGAGAGAGAGAGAGAGAGACAGACAGACGCAGAGAGAGAGAGAGCGAGAGACACAGAAAGAGACAGAGAGAGAGATAGAGAGAGACACAGAGAGAGGCAGACGCAGAGAGATAGAGAGAGACAGAGACAGACAGAGAGAGAGAGCGACAGAGAGAGAGAGCGACAGAGAGAGAGAGCGACAGAGAGAGAGAGCGACAGAGAGAAACACAGAGAGACAGACACAAATAGAGAGAGAGAGAGACACAGAGAGAGACAGTGAGTGAGAGAGAGAGAGACACAAAGAGACAGACACAGATAGAGAGAGATGGGTATGTGTAAGTATTTGTATTACGTGTCATTGGGAACTGTAAGTATTATCTGTAAAATAGATAAATAAACAAACAATAAAGAAAGAAATAAATGTCTCCCTGCCTCTGACTCAGCAGCCTGGTGGCCTTTCTGACCCCGACGCCCTCCCTCAGTGTCTCTGCAGGGTCAGGCTCTAGGGGCTCAGGGGTCACGCAGACCGGAGAGTCAATCAGTTCCAAATATCCCTCCACCTTTTGGCCAGGTGCATCCTGGGGGATGTAGTTCCATGTGGGGAAGAGCATCAGCTTCCCCAGCCAGAGCGGGGAGGACTTCAGCACCTGTGAGTCAGAGATGGTATAAAACACACAGATTCGTTACAGGAAATAACCAGTGGACTCGGGGTTAGATGTGTTAGAGGTATTTAACAATGGCGCCACAGTGGTGGGCAGTGCAGGGGGCGCCAAATACTGTTCACACTAAAATGTCATTTCGGTGGGCGCTCAGTGATTCACCTCACAGTGAAGCGCTCCAGTGGCATCCCTCACCCTCCAGTATCCGTCACACTGACCGGAGACGCGTCCGTCACACAGCAGGCCAATCAGCAGCAGGTTGGTCCGTGGGAGTGCTTTGTGATTGGGCAGGGCTTGCTCCGCCTCCCTGGTCCATTCTCTGTACTGATTGGTGCTCCAGGTGAGGCTGCTGAGGCAGGGGGTCCGCTGTCTGCTGAGTAAATCTGAAACAGAGACAAACCTGACACCACACACACACACACACACACACACACACACACGAGTGCACGCGTACACACACACAAACAGACATACACACAGAAACATATACACACAGACACATACAAACACACACACAGACATACACACACACACAGACATACACACATACACACAGAGACACATACACACAGACACATATACAGACACACACACCCACAGACACTCAACACACACACCCACAGCCATACACACACCCACCCACACACACACACGTGTGCGTGCACACACACGATATACACATACAGACACAGACACACACACATATTTTCCTAATCGTTTCCTTAATCATACAATATTGTGCACTGTCAGCAAATTCTCCGTCACCTACTCTGGATCTCCAAAAGCATCTCATTTATCGACATGGTTACTGTACTGTCTCCCATAGAGAAGAACACACTGAACACAAGCACAGTGACAGAATGGCCTTCCTGAACACAGTGCGCTGCCAGACTTTCCTCCGTGTCCATCTCAGAAAAACACCAACAAGCAGTTATAACGCATTAGTTAACAGATATACAGTGACTATTTTACCAAGTATCCAAAATAAACTCTTTTATTTCAGTCCTGTGAGCCAATCAGCAGGTTTGCTCCGTCATCTAGACTGCTGATTGGCTGTCTACATTACATTTATATTAATAACATCCGTGATTATTGATTAATCTGCTGTAGTCATCATGCACTCACTTTTACCACCTCACACCAATAATAATAACAATAATAATTATAATTAGAGCAGTCTTCCTTCTGTTGACGATGTGGAAAACCAAAGCTTTAAAAACCACTCACACAAAGCTTTAAAAACCACTCACACACTCACACAGTTGATCTCAGAACCCTCGGGTGTGTTTAGACTCACGTGTAACTGACTGGTAAGGCCTGAGAGCCCACGGTTCTCCTCACAATCCTCAGTACAGCCTCAGCCAGCTGCTCCACAGGAAGTCCAAGAGAAGCTCCTACGACGGGGTGGAGACAGTCCCTCACCGCCGTGTACAGATCCACCAGCCACACACGCTCCTGCTCGTTTAAACACACACACAACACACACACACACACACACACACACACACACACAACACAACACACATGTCTCAGACACTTGTGCCGACTGTCTGTGGTCACTTCCACCAAATGTCCCGTTCTGGTGAAACTCCCCGACTCAGATCTGTTCACAGTGGAGGTGAATGGAACCAGACGTCTGCCTCTAAAAGCTCCTCACTGAAAGTTCTTCCATCAGATGGTTCTGAGAGTTCTGAGAAGATTTTGGTCCTAAAACTAAACCCACTCATTGAGCTTCACTGGGGGGGGCAGAGAATAAAACGGCTGGATTTGTTTCATTCACCAACACTGGAGAGAAATCAGAGTCTCTACAATCAACTAAACACACTCCAAGAACACTCCGAACACACACTGTACACACACTGAACACACACTCTCCAGTCCTTCAGGCTTCCACAGTAAAGAGCTGCTTTTTATGTGCAGTTTTGTTATTGGGAGCTAAAACGTTATCATTATGTTAAAGATATTATTATTATGTGCAACAGTCTTATGAAATATCACTTCTAATATCAACATTACTGATCTACTACTGATCTCTATTACAGCAATAAGAGACTCCTCACCACTATTAGTGTTACAGTAATTCACTGAAGTGTAAGTTATTTATTTATAGAGTTTATACACAGTATTTGCGTTTATATCATAGTGTAATTCATACAGAGTATTTTTATTTGATTTTATATTTTATATTGTTCTTGTCGCTGTATCTCTGTTAAGTCGTACCTAAAGGATTTCCTCCAGGATCAAGAAAATTTTCAGATTCTTTCTCTGCATTCAGGAGCAGGACTGGGATTAATAAGTCTGAACTGAGAGATGTATTTATGATCAGAGGACACATCGGTGAAGAAGCTGAGAAGTTTCAGAGACGTGCAGTTAGTGCTGTCCTACTCAGAGGGACACACCGTCCTGTTTAGAGGAAAGATCCTTCAGAACCTTCAGAAGATCAGTGGACTGAGGAACACAGTTCAGACACACACACACACACACACACACACACACACACACACACACACACAGAGCAGGAAAACGAGCTCCTGGAGGTCTCACCACTCGACTACAGTCCTTAAAGCGGAGCAGGAACTCCTCCATTCTCCAGCAGGACCTCCAGACCCAGCAGAACCAACAGGACCTCCAGATCTAGCAGGACCACAGACCCAACAGGACCTCCAGATCCAGCAGAACCAACAGGACCCCCAGATCCAGCAAAACCAACAGGACCTCCACATCTAGCAGGACCAGAGACCCAGCAGGACCTCCAGACCCAGCAGAACCTCCACCAAGGCCCCTGTCAGACACTGGTGGTTCTCCAGTTCCGCACCCCCAGCTCCAGCACCAGTCCTCCGCCCGGACCCATCTCCAGGAAACCGGCTTAGAGATGATTTGGAGGTAATTTACAGATTATTTATAGATGATTTGGAAAGGTCTGAAGTAATATCACGCGCGCGCTAAAACCTTCAAAACACCAAAATAACCTCTTCTTCTTCTCTCTCTCTCTCGCACACATAACTCCCATACTGCCCCAACAGGGCTGGAGGATCATCAGGACCGAGAGTGTGTGTGTGTTTAGTTTGTTGAAGATGAATAGCGAGCTCCATAAAGACATGGTTCGGTGTGGAAGAACTTGACTGACCGCACAGAGTCCTGACCTCAACCCCATCCAACACTACTGGGATGAACTGGAACGGAGATTGTGATCCAGGCCTTCTCGTCCAACATTGGTGTCTGACCTCATAAATTCTCTACAGAATTAATGGGCACAAATTCCCACAGAAACTCCAAAATCTTTTGAAAAGCCTTCCAAGAAGAGTGGAAGCTGTTATAGCTGCAAAGGAGGACCAACTCCATACTAAAGTCTATGTATCTGAACGTAATGTCATTAAAGTCCCTGTTGGTGTAATTGTCAGGTGTCCCAATACTTTTGTCTATATAGTGAATCTTGAATCTTGATATCACCCCACACAGCACATACTATCAGTAGAGAAGGCTCTGTGGCTAAATTTGGCTGAATATGTTGCTTAACCATCTCAAACATGTATTCATATGTCCTATTTAGAATTTAGGATTTCTCAGTTTCTAAATATTCTGTCATGCAAAAATATTGGCCCCCTATGCTTGGACCCCTGTGATTGCTACTGCATAACTGCAGGTAGGGGTTCCTGATCTTCCAGAGCTTCAGGCAGATCACTGACACGGTCTTTATCATATAAAACACCATTTTAATTTTAAAGCAGAGGTTTAATAGAGGGGCTGTTTTTTTCGGTTGTCAGCTTTGAAATCTTTCGAAGAGAGAATCTCTCCTGCTGGGAGTGTTGAGTGGTCCGGGCTGGCTGTGTCGGAGGAGAAGGTGCGGGTTGATCATTTTCTGGTGTCTGAAGGTGTTTGAATATTTCTGAAGGTCCTGGTGAAGATCTAGTGCCGCTTTGTTGTGGAACGGAGCGTTAGCTGTTATGCTAACCTGCTAGCTTAGCTTAGCTTATCTTAAGTTATCTTATCTCCCATCTGAGGAAAATGGAGCTGTGTGGAGTGTGTTCTCCACATTTCCCGAGCGTTTTCAGTGAAGAAGTGTGAGTGTGTTTGGGAGAGCTGGGCTCGGTACCGCGGGGGGAGGACGGGTTCTGAGGGGAAAGAACTGAAAGGCCTTTGTTTTGGAGAGCTAGCATTAGGAGCGCTGCTAACATCACTTTATTCAAGAGCAGCAGGACTGACAGCGTTCAGACACTTAATACTGACTAAATACTGCAAATACTGACAATGTACTGACAAAATATTGCAAATACCACTACATACGGATCGAATACGGACTAAATACTGCAAATATTGACTAAAAACGGACCAGATACTGTCTAAATGCTCCAAATACTGACTAAGTCCTCCAAATACGGACTATATACTCCACACACTGGCTAAACATTTAAAATACTGACTACATACTGACAAAACACTCCAAATACTGATTAAATACTGACCAAACGCTAACTAAATACTCCAAATAAATATTACAACTTTTTTTTCTTCCGTCTAATTTTTTCCTTGACGTTTGATAGGTTTGTGAACTAAAAAATAACTGTTAAGGCTGATATATTTACTGGTCTTTTTACTGATTGACTGTGCTGTATCGCAGTTCATACAGAATTCAGTACAGGACTGAAACACTCCTTAGAACTTCAGCACGAATGGCCGGGGCTTAACTCCCACAGGCTGAATTAGAGGACATGTGGAATTACATGGATTTTGTGACATCACAAAACTGATTTGAAAAGGGGCTGTTTTTTTTGCAGCTTTGATTTTGTGCAGTGTAGACTGGACAGTGAATATTTCCATGCTTTTTTTTAATTCCAGAAAAGTGACGATACGAGTCTGTTAATGTCAAAAGGCATCACACTAGCAATATGTATCAGTAAAATTGCAATACTGATATTCTGTCCGTATTGTGCAGCACTAATCTGAACATGCGTCGAAACAATACATTGTTCATGCGTAATTATAAGGGTTAATAAATTAAGTTAAATTACATACAGTGTGTGCATTTCAGTGTAGAAATGTGTGTTTGTCATTTCAAAACAAACCATGCGTCCAAAATGTACAAAAGTTCAGAAAAGGAGAAGATGCAAAGATGCATATAATGTTGCATCTCACAAAAAGGAGAAATTTCAGAGTAGAAACGTACATGTTCTCATAAGTGTCACAAAAAACATTTAAAACACTTAGAATAGTTTACTGAAGTTTACTTGCCCCCCCTACTTGAATAGATAATTATTGAAAATCCATTGGAATTTTGACCTTTAAACTGAACTAATTTGGTTATTTTGTGGGTTTATTTTTTGCAGCCATGGTGAAAGACGCGAACAAGCCGAAGGGCAGGACGTCCGCCTACGCCTTCTTCATTCTGTCATGCAGGGATAAGCTCAAGGAGAAAAACACTCCGATGAAGTACTGCAGGCTCTCCATGACCTGCTTGGAACAGTGGAAGGTGAGTTCACACAAACATCTCTCCTGGTGAAAGTGTAGATTTGGATGAGAAGCCCTGGTCCTCAGTCTGCTGCAGGAGACTGGAGAGGATCCTGTGGAAGTCCTGTGGTTGGTGCTGATTTTGGTTCATTGTGTTTGTAGGCTCTGAGTGCAGCAGAGAAGAAGACTTTTGAAGACATGGCCGTGGCCGACAAGGCCCGCTATGACGAGGAGATGAAGATCTACTGTATGTTCC
The DNA here is from genome assembly GCA_037974365.1 of Hydrocynus forskahlii. Classification (NCBI taxonomy): domain Eukaryota; kingdom Metazoa; phylum Chordata; class Actinopteri; order Characiformes; family Alestidae; genus Hydrocynus; species Hydrocynus forskahlii. The sequence continues at coordinate 5,164 of JBBPCX010020783.1, read as the reverse complement.
TCCAGCAATGGGCAAGAATGTAATATTTGAGTGCTTTTCTGTTTATGGTTTGTGTGTCTGGTGGGGCATGTGAACACACAACTGTGTAACAGCTTAAAATCCGCTGGGAACAATGATGTGTTGTTCATGAGTAACTCATTAGTGTGATTACAGAAGCAATCTCAAGCATTATTATTATTATTATTATTATTATTACTCTTTATAGCTGGAATTCGGCTCCTCTTCTCCTCCTACAGTTTTTGAAATATTCTGCGTGTTGTGCATTTATCAGGGGCAAAGTATTGATCATAGTATTGATATTTGAGTGGATGGTCGAGTGTATAGCAGAGAGAGAGTCTGTGACATGTGGAGCAACAAATCAGAAAATACAGAAATTAAAAAGAAAAGACTCCTAAACAGACTTCAGGACACTAAAGCTCAGGTCAGTTATATAAATAAAGACGTGTGTCACTGTTTGTTATGGTTTAATTAAAAATAATCATCCTGTTGTTCAGCAGTAAAACTCGGTTCTGAGTGAAGAGAGTCAGAAGTGGCGCCGGTCCCATACCTCGCAGTCAGCAATTTTTTTTTTATTTTTTTTTACCACAAACCTTTTTGACCATAATTCCAATGTGTTCGTGTCTCCAAACACTGGTTTTATCTTAACCACACAATCACACTTGCATTCACCGCATTTATCAGACGCTTTAATCCAAAGCTGCTTTAATCCAAAGCAGGGGGCAGTCTCCCTGGAGACACTTGGGGTTACGGGTCTTGCTCAGGAACCCAGTGGTGGTCTACTGAAGGTAGGATTCGAACCCATGACCTCTTGGTTCAGAGGCAAGTATCCTACCCACTAGGCCACACCCATCACCCCGTACTTCACTTTTCTCATGGAAATGCATCGAGTTTTGAACTTTTGTGCGACTCAGGAGTGATTAGTCGTCGCAGTGAGTGATTAGTTTATTTTCTTCTGGACGCTGGATGCGCACCACTCATTTTATTCATCTCAGTGGTGGCAGATTAGCTACAGACTCGTTCATGAACAGGTCTTTCTTTGGTTCACTTGGTCCACTTGTCACAGAAGCGCTGCATGGAATTAGTTTACACAAGTTAAGCAAACCACGTTTTTGGAGAATCGTGTTTGAGAATTGTTTCTGAAAACTGCAGACCCACATGAGTTCCAGGGAATGAAGCAAACAATTGTGTACTTCTCAGGTTGTCCTCAGGCATACTTTCATAAATACAGGCAGATATAAATGAGCTTTCTGAATTAAACAAACCATGCATCCAAAATGTGTTTTTAACCTTTTTCTGGAAAATATGTACAAAAGTACTAAAATGAAAAGATCAATAAAGATGCAAGGCTGCATACGGTGTCACACAAAGTGGAAGTTTCAGTGTAGACACTTAATGAGGTCACAAAAATATTTAAAGCACTTGGAGAATGTTTACTAAATAGGTAAACATTGGAAATTCTTTCATTGGACCATTGCTTCAGCTGTACTTTGCTGTACTGAAACTGTAATTTAACTTTTGTAGGTTTTTAGGTAGGTTTTTTTGTTGTTTTTCTTCCTGCAGCCATGGTGAAGGATGCGAAGGGCAGGACGTCTGCCTACGCCTTCTTCGTCCTGTCATGCAGGGATAAGCTCAAGAAAACAAGCCCAGATACTCCGGTGAACTTCAGTGAGTTCTCCAAAAGCTGCTCAGAACAGTGGAATGTGAGTTCACATTTCCTAAAGAAGTTACACAATGTGGCAAAAGTATGCAGATATCTGGCCATCACACTTACATGAGTTTATTGGACATCCCATTCCAAGCCCTCCACCTTCTCTCTTGCAGCTATAACAGCCCCCTGAAAACAGCCTCAGCCCATTATCCCTCCTCCACCAAACTTTACTGTTAGCACTGTCCGTTCTGTTAGGCAGTGTTCTCGCATCCACCAAATGCATCGTTCATTGTGTTTGTAGGCTCTGAGTGCAGCAGAGAAGAAGACTTTTGAAGACATGGCCGTGGCCGACAAGGCTCGTTATGACGAGGAGATGAAGAAGTGTGCTCCCCCTGATGGCAGGGGCAAGAAGGGAAGCAAAAAGAAGGACCCCAATGCCCCCAAATGGTCTCCGTAAGTATTTGGATTGGACATTCTCTCATATGTTAATAGGTTTTGTATATGGACTGTCTTGCAAATTGGCCTTTCATTTGTACATGCACTGTTCTGGCTGTATTCAAGACAAACTACATTTCTGTCTCTCTCTGTCTTTCTCTCTCTGTCTTTCTCTTTCTGTCTTTCTCTCTCTGTTTTTCTCTCTCTGTCTCTCTTTCTCTGTCTGTCTCTCTCTGTTTCTCTGTCTGTCTCTCTCTCTGTCTGTCTCTCTCTCTGTCTGTCTCTCTCTCTGTGTCTCTGTCTGTCTGTCTTTCTCTCTCTCTGTCTCTTTCTCTCTCTCTGTCTGTCTGTCTGTCTCGCTCTCTCTCTCTCTCGCTCTCTCTCTCTGTGTCTCTGTCTGTCTGTCTTTCTCTCTCTCTGTCTCTCTCTCTCTCTGTCTGTCTGTCTGTCTCGCTCTCTATCTCTCTCGCTCTCTCTCTCTCTCTCTGTCTCTCTCTCTCTCTCTCTCTCTCTCTCTGTTTCTCTCTCTCTCTCTCTCGCTCTGTCTCGGTCTCTCTCTCTCTTTCTTGCTGCAGGTCTGCATTTTTTATCTTCTGTTCTGAACAAAGACCCACGATAAAAAGCGAGTACCCCAACCTGTCCATCGGTGAAATCGCCAAGAAGCTGGTTGAAATGTGGTCCAAGCTGAGCAAGAAAGAGCGGGCGCCCTTCGAGCAGAAAGCCGTCCTCCTGCGTGAGAAATACGAGGTGATGTTTTGATTACAGTAAATGTGGTGTGAATTGAATGTGGTATAAATCAGTTGAGTGTGTGTGTGTGTGGTTTTTGCGATCTGAAGTAAGTAATAATTACAGTAAATCCCACACATTCGCGGCGGTTACATTCCAAGAGCACCCGCAATTTCGGAAAAACCTTGAATTTGTGATGGTACAAAAATGCCTAAAATGCTTATTTTTATAGTCTAAACCCTAAATGTGCTCCCAAAACACTTTCAAACCTCCCGCCTCTGAGTACAGCGGTGTTTCACCATCCCAGGACGCTTTTCTTTGTTACAAAATCAGTAGTTTCTCAATGATTTAGCACAAAAACAAAAATCTGAGAACGACTGAAGCGATTAGCGGGTTTACTGTAGTTGCATTTCTGCGAGAAAATATAGTGTGATTGCATGTAATGGCCAAAAAAGTTAGTGTTAATAAGTTTTGCTCACAGCGGCATTTCAGACTGGGCAAAAAAAAACGTTTCTGTAAAAAAAAAAAAACGGTCCAAAAGGGCTATTTTTTAGGAAACTCAAAAAACGGTGTATATTCTAAATAAATGAATACTGTGTCATCAAAATTGGTATAACTATTTTCAACACTTTTCATTGGTTAATAATTTCAGACCCATTTGGAGACTGACCAATAGGATCGATTTATGAAAAAAAAACAACAAAGACGAAAAGTGGAGTTATGAGGATTCCGCCGGACAGCGACGATATATAAAATATCACATATGAAGTAGCGAACATGTATACTAGCAGATATATATATATATATATATTTATTTATTTATTCATTCATTCATTCATTCATTTATTCATTTATTTTTATTCTGTATATAATGCTGTATTGTTATAGTCTCCCTGTAGTACTTTCTATTTTATTTTGAGGGTATTTGTGTGTTCAGAGATATACTGATGGTCCCAGAGGACGATGTTTCGTCTCTCTGTATATTTAATGGATATGGATGACAGTAAAGCTGTACGTGACTCAGCGGTTTCTGTGTTGTGCAGGACGTGGCTGCGTACCGCGCTGGAGAAGAAGCTGCTAAAAGAGGACCCAGCCAGCCTGCAGGCTCCACTGAGAACCTTCAGGCAGAACCTGGAGAGGATGACGACGTGGACGAGGAGGACGAAGAGGATGAAGACGACTATGATGAGGACGAGGAGGAGGCGGCGGGTGGAGATGGGAACTAGTCGAGGCCTTGAATGTTGGGGCTCTGCTACATTTATGCAGGATGAGTGTGGGTGGAGTTTTGTGTGTTTGTATGTGTGTGTGTGTGTGTGTGTATCTGTACGTGTGCACGTCTGTCTGTATATGTATATGTGTGTGTATGTATGTGTGTGTGTGTCTGTGTGTGTGCTTCTGTCTGTATATGTATATAGATATGTGTGTGTGTGTGTGTGTGTCTGTGTGTGTGTGTGTGTCTGTATCTGTGTGTGTGTGTGTGTTTGTGCGCATGTTGGATTATTTATGTCGTCTGTTTTCAGGATTTGTTTACAGTGTTTTATTTCTTTTTTTAACCCAAACAGCCTGAGCAATAACTCAGAAACGAAGAGGTTTTGATTTCTTTATTTTTATAAGAGTTTTTGTTTCTACGATGTGTGGAGTTCCTTTTTATTAATAAAGCTGTGATCTGATGCATTCTGTGGGATCTATATGTCTGTTGACTTGATCATTAAAATGACTCCTGTTTAAACGAGACTCCATGAACGTCAGTTAATGATGGTCACAAAAGAGGGATGCAGGAAATCCTCATGGACAGAAGTTCTTCCATCAAAGAAAAACAGAACAGCTGTTATGCTCCTATCGATCCTCCACTGCAGGAACGGCCCTGGGTTTAAGGATTTAAGCAGTTAAGGATAGTAAGTGTTGATCCATGTACAGGTAAGGTCTAGTCTTAAAGTCCTTAGCATGTTCTGCTGGTCCTGTGTGTGTCAGAAGGAGGGGGGGGGGGTTCAGAACTCTCCGATGATTTAACCAGGGAAGAGATCCTGCTGAAAATATATCAATAAAACAACATTTAAAAAGACCCTTAAACGAGTACACGTTGGTCTATATTTAGCATTTAGCTCAGATTCTTTTCGAGTTCATGTTTTCTGGGTTATTTTTGCTCTTGCAGTTAAACATACACTACATGGACAAAAGTATTGGGACGCCTGAACGCTACACCAATAGTGACTATGCATTCTAATCTATAGACTTTAATCTGGAGTTGGTCCCCCTTTGCAGCTGCAAGACCTTCCACTCTTGGAAGACTCTCCACAAGATTTTGGAGTTTCTGTGGGAATTTGTGTCCATTCATTCTGTAGAGCATTTATGAGG
>JBBPCX010020733.1:0-16885 GCA_037974365.1 Hydrocynus forskahlii | reverse complement strand
ATTTATACATATTTAGTATCCTATGCTGTTATATATATATATATAAGCAATAGCATACTAAAGGCCATTGTACACAAAAGACGAAGCAAATAAACAGCACGAACACGGAATATTCTGATGTATTTGCAGTATCTGCCGTGCCCACTCAGTTTTTCCATAATGTTGCTGTTTTATTTGTGCACAAACAAACTGACAAAATGTCTTCAAGTGAAGGCTGATTTATACTTCTGCATTTGAGCATGAAAATCTATGAAAATCCTGGGTAAATGTTCAGATGTCTCCCAGTTTATGTGACATGAACATGTGCACTAGGGGACAGTGTGCAAGCCGGTCTCACAGTTTCCTCTCTCTCTGTAATACTCCCTTTACTGTCTTTGTGAAATTTTCAGGGTAACATAAATGTAAAAACATAAATGTTGGCCAACTTATTCTCAGACCACTCTGTTTGATGTTGTGCTGGTTCAAATGCTACCAGAGAGGCAATCTGTGATCACAGCTCCACAGATTAAACACAAGGTTTAGGGAAGTGTACAAGCCTTCTGTGGTGTAATTATCACTGCCAAATTACAGAAATACTGTTTGACAGAAGGTAACCTAGGTCTCGGCTTGGGCCGGAAAATTATTAGAATATGAAATCAGTTATAGATAGTCTGTTCCACCTTTCAAATCGGTTATCATGGCTATGACCAGCAAAATAATACAGTATATATGCAGCTTGTGTGTATGTCCTTTGAAATAGAACAATGCTAGCTTGGTCTACTTTGTTGTCATTTGTTAGAGAGATGTTCTAACTTGTGATGCGTCACAGTTCGTAAACTCGGGTTGGAATTTGCCTGGGTTCACCACTCATATTTATGATGTCAAGTTTTGCAGCTCGGTGGTAAACTTGAGAATTCACAAGTTCTCAAGCTTACAAGACCCTCTGAGCGCACCATTTGGAAGCCATAGCCAGATATGCTAGACAAAAATGAGTTTTTGCATTGCGTTATAAAATTAACGCAATGTAAGCTGCATTCTGGCCAATGCAGCAAGGGGTGCTAGTGTGACAACTGAGCTTTGCAACACTGTCTTATTCCATCATTGTGCCTTCTTCTTCTTTTCAACAGAACAAGTAAAATAACAAGTATCGCCATGTACTAGTTGATATAAATGTGATTCTGGATCACAGACATTCTGAAACGTTAATCCTTAGAACACTAGCAGCTCAGACCAGTGACAGCAGTGTAACAAATGGCAAATAGTCACCATATAGCCAACAACTCCGTATGTGGACATTCCCCTGGTTTGTGCTGATGCTCGAGGTGTCATACATCATCCTGAGCTGTGTTTGGTGCTACTGCTACTGGGGTTTTAAAAACGGTGTCACACACAAATGCCCATAAAGAACAAGAATGCCCGGATTTATTTTATTTTAGGTCTTTGAAACAAGAGGAAATAAACACAAGAGCTTTGAACCCTGGAGAACTTTCAGGATAGTTTCCGCCACAGGTGGGTGGGGGAAACCCGCAGAGGGAGGGGGTCCAGAGAGTGGCCGAGTGGCGGTGCGCCGAGCGATAGAGCAGCAGTTGGCTGTTTTAGACTGTTTTTAATTGTTGAGATCAATAGTTCAGTAGGACTTGTACAGTAGGACTATGCATTTGGACTGTGCTGACTGCGCATTGTCATTTCTTTTATGTTTCTCTTGTGTACTTGCATTGAATATGTTTCTGGTCTTAATGTTAAGGATCGTACCACCAATATACCAAGCCAGAACAAATACTGATGGAGGTCTCGGAGAATGGTGTGGTACGGGTGCGGCAGCACACGGTCGTCGAGTCTGATAAGAGTGTGATATTGTATGCTGTTTGTTTGCTTCTGATACGGAACTGAAACGTACTCAAGTTGTACTTTAAGCTTGGTGATAAAACCAGTGCGTAATGCACTGTACAGAGAAACGGGATGTGCATTTTTAATATGTGCGTACATGTGACTGCTGCAAAAACACCCGACTAACAGGAAGCTGATATACCTTAAATGTCCTTCAAGTTAGAGACATGATAAAACTTCCAAGTGCAATGGTGGTTTTGTTTTGATGGATCGCAGTGTGGGACTTTGTAAACAAAACAGTTATGGGGAAATTTTTGTTTAACATACTTCAAGACCTCTAATGAAAATCCTTCCTTCCACTACCTAGTTTTTTTACGTTTTAAAGAATAGTTTGGTGAAAAATCTACATATTGTTTTCAGTTTTTCCCATCTGCCAAATGGCAAATCAGCCAAGACATATTTGGTGTCGGAAGTTTGCTGCAAGGTTCAAGTGAAGTAAAGTGGCTCCTTATAGTCACACTTGAACACACCACAGTGTGCACAATGTGAAATTCTTCCTCTGTATTTAACCCATTCATCAAGTGAAATAGGGGGCTGCCACCAACAAGGGACACCGGGGAGCAGCGTGTGGGGATGGTACTGTGCTCATGGGTACCTCAGTGATGACACTAGCAGCGTTGGGATTCGAACCCACAACCTAATGTAGCTAACAAATAATGGTTAAGTCAATTAGTCAATTACACACTCATCTCAAACTGAGTGGAGTGAATTCATCATTAATAGACTTGCTTATGTGGTTTCTGACACTATGACACACTGTTATCTGTTAACTTGAGTTCATCACAGAAGTAAAAACAGTAGCAGCCTTCCAGAGGCCGAAATTTTGTCTGTGCTTTTGTCCATTTTCATAGATATTAGGCATTAAGCTCTTTGGTGGAGTATACGCTTCCATTACTTGGTAGCCTTGTAGCTCAGGTGCAAAACTAAAGAAGCAAACTTCACACACTAAACAAGTCTTGGTTGATCAGCTACATTTAGAGTAAGGTGCAAAAGCTGCAAGTGTATTTTTCAATGAACTATCATTTTAATAACCAACGGCCAGCGTAATTTTTTTTATTATTCTGATGAATAACATCTTTGAATGGTTCTGGAATTTAACACAAAATTCTCAGGCAAGCTTTTTTAAAAGACTGCAAATGCTCTAGTAGTTAACTATGCAAATCTAAAATTCTGTACATTTTTATTATATATGATCAATACTCATGGTCTTTTCATTTCACTGTGATTGATTGATGTCTCCCACAATATTTGAATAAGTAAGTGGAGTGAGTTGAGTAATCACTGCCCTTTATTTTCTGTACTAATCACGACCAGCACAGCCTTTTTTTGGTTTGTTTGTTTGTTTTTGTAGTTTGTTTATTGTGTTTTCATGGTAGAATTTAGGGTTTATTCACATTAACTTTTTGTTATTTGTATTTTTGTAAAGAAGCTATATCATAAAGGGCATCGATGTGTTTTTAATCAGTGTTTTTACTCTCTTTTTTTTGGTCACACACTTGTATTGAAAATGATTTATGCTTTTTTGTATGTTTCCAAATAAATAAGGTTTGTACTTTTACTTTCAAACTTGGTGTATTTTCCAAACACTTGACTCCTGCTGCTAACTTAAGTCTTAAGTTTTATTTTGAACTACAACAAAGTTGAATAAAGTGCACTATTTACCATTTAATTTCCCAAGTTGGCCTAATTTACTTTACTGAACAGAAATTGAACACATTGCTTTAAATTGGTTTAAATGTCGTAGAACAAAACCTGTAGATCAGCCATCATTATTGAGTATCCAAGTCGCTTATCCTAACCAGGTTTGTGTGTGTGTGTGTGTTGGAGGGGAGGGGGGCTTGGGGGGCAGATGGGAGTCCCAGTGGTCAGAAACACCCAGAAAAGATCACCAGAACAGAAAGGACATTCTGCCATCCCAGCAGGGATATGAACCCAAAGCTAGACCCATGTCCAGTTCAGCATCTTCCTTTTACTTCAAGAGGCGAGACACAAGAGGATGCCAACCCCTATGATCAAAAATACACAATCCTTGGGACAGCTGGTGGCCTGGAGGTTAGGGAGTTGCCCCTGTGATCAGAAGGTCATGGGTTCAAGTCCCAGGGCTACCAAGGACACCACTGAGGTACACTTGAGCAAGGTACCATCCCTACACACTGCTCCCCAGGTGCTGCATCAACTCAGTTGTTTAGAATGCAAATATGGCATAATTTACCTAATACTTTTATGCAAAACGACTTCCATTCCCAAACTACAGGGGACAGGGTCTTGCTCAGGGACCCAGTGGTGCTGTGCTGAAGGTAGGATTCAAACCCATGACCTCTTGGTCCAGGGGTAAGTATCCTACCCACTAGGCTGCCACCCCACAGAATCACATTCATAAATGAACTATACCACTATAATATGGTATAAACACTAAAAAATACTCTGTATCTATTTATTCAGGATAGACAAATGCCGTACAAAAAAGAAAAAACATTTTACATTGACTTGGACCAGTTTTACCATACCAGTCAATAAGATAGACCTAAATACAATGCTTTATTTTGCAGTTGATCACAACAATAATATGTATTTATGTATAACATTTAGAATTGTGTTTGCTCAAATTTCCCTTATAGGGACAATAAAGACACTGAACTAAAGTGGATGTTTAGTGATTTTCCTGTTATAATGCATGAGACTTGTAAAGCTAAGTAATGAAGTCTTTAAAATCTCATGCATTACAACAGGTCACACAGAAGATTCAGTTCGGTTCAAGGCCTTTATTGTCTCTAAAATGAGAATCTGTGTTACAGACAGGTGTGATACAGAAACATGCACTAATAGCCACAATGCACATTACACATATCACAATATCACATATATTTTATTCAATAGGATTTATACGGCGACTCATGAATGTAATCATGTAATAATATGGCCCTGGTTACAAATTTTGCTTTCCACCTTTACTACACTATCAAACCGACTCCTGTCCTGAACACTGAACCTGCGAAACCTCACCTAATTAAACATCAGCTTACTGACTCATTTATCATAACACTTTTTTATTTTTTCTTTTATTACAGCTGTACCCCTTCACCGAGCACCGAAAATCTGTAAACAAAAGACTGGACAACAGACTGTATTCCTTTAGCGCACATTTTAGGGTTCCTTGTTTAGTAAATTTTTCATATTTTGATGAAAAATCAGCATTCAGCTCATTTTCATTTGATAAAATCCCATAAACTGATAAAATGAAGGAATATCTCAACAAGCCAATTCAAACATTTTAATCACGACCTTACACACACAAATTTAATAGAATCTGTCGAAGAACACTTAGTAAAGTTGCCCCTTATAGTTACACGTGAACACAGCACAGCACAGAACACTGAATCTTTTACATCAAGTGAAGCAATGGACTGCCACCAGTGGGGGACGCCTGGGAAGCAGTACCTTGCTCAAGGGTACCTTAGTGGTGCCGCTAGGAGTCCTGAGATTCAAACACTCACACTGCTCCTCGGGTGCCCCCTAGTTGGTGGCAGCCCACTGCTTCGTTTGGTAAAGCGGTTGAATGCAGAGAAAGAATTCTCTGTTCTCTTTTCATTGATGGACTGGGTAAAGAGAGGCTGACACAACAAAAAAATATTTTTCTTTTGTTTTCTGTGAATTCAGCAATGCTTATTAATCTCTTTTATTTATTTATAAAATTCCCATTTATATTTTACGTTTTGCTTTATGTGCACCTGAAAATCAAACAGAAACTAACATTTTGGCATGAAATGTGCTTCAAAAATGATTTAACACATTCAGTTTAGCATTCATTTTTGCGTTTAAAGCTGAGCTATACTTATTCTGTGCTGATGGCCTGGTGGTCAGGGAGTTGACCCAGCAATCAGAAGGTTGTGGGTTTGAATTCCAGGACTGCCAGTGGCACTACTGAGCAAGGTACCGTCCCCAGACACTGCTCCCCGGGTTCTTCCCATTGTTTCAGTTGGTGAATGGGTTAAATTCAGAGAAGGAATTTCACACTGTTCGTGCTGTGCCGTGTTCAGGTGGAACAAACTGGCACACAAACACATCCAAACATCCATAACCTGCGAGGCAGAGCTGTGATTTGTTTTTGCCACCTACTGGACAGAGTTCAGAACTGCAGGTGTTGCTTCGGCATCCCTCGGAGCTCTGACGAAAAAACACGAAGTGAGTCACTTCACGCGTCCCTCCCCGTGTATGTGCGTGAGAGTGTGAAGGCAGACAGAAGTGTGAACCGGCACGGTGCGTGTGTGGACAGTGTTGATGCTGCACGGAGGGAAATTCTGAAGACTGAACCGGACAGTGTAGCACACCTTCACTCAGGTAAGAGCACCTGTCACTGACTGCAGCAGAGCTCGCGCATAGATTTAAAATCATACGTTTAGAGGATTACCTGTACAAAAGGTACACGGTGCACAAGCCTATTCAAATAGGGCAATGCCCTTTAACTCAGACATGCATGGCTGCTTTGAACTGCTTTAAAATTAACGTCTAAGTACATATGGACAAAAGTTTTGGGACGCCTGACCATTACACCAACAGGGACTGTGCCCCAATGCACAAAGCAAGCTCCATAAAGACATGGTTGGAGGAGTTGTATAAGAACCTGACTGGCCGCACAGAGTCCTGACCTCTGTTCCAGTTCATCGCAAAGGTGTTGGATGGGGCTGAGGTCAGGACTCTGCGGCCAGTCAAGCTTGCTTTGTGCTCTGGGCCACAGTCATGCTGGAACAGAAAAGCTTCCTCCCAAACTGGGTCCGCAAAGTTGGAAGCGTGGTGAGTCCAAAATGTCTTGGTGTGCTGAAGCATTAAGATTACCCTTCACTGGAAGTAAGGGGCCTAGCCCAAACCCCGAAAAACAGGTGTGTCCCAATACTTTTGTCCATATAGTGTACCCGAGTGATTCATGTAAGGCATTCACTGCGGGTAAATGTCAGTTGTGCATGTGTGTATGTTTAGTCCAGTGTTTAAAAAAGCGGTTGGTGCCACCTTAGATAATACAGCAGCTGCAGTCCTACTGTTGTACGGGTGCCAGAATGTACCTGCTGGTTTAAGCTGGAACATACAATTCGAATAAGAAGCCAATTATAGTCTTGCGGCTTTTTACGGCCGTGTGATTCCTGCTGAGGAGAAAACAGCTCTGGTAAATAAGAAGAGGTGTTAGTTAGTTTGCTCCAAGTTGTAACCTCCTGCTTTAATTTGCTTAAAGGATTACTGGTGGCACGAGCTCAGCAGAGGTGTCCCTACATTTATGTCACGTGTTGTGTGCCTGTCCACTTAATCCAGTCTTACTTTCCCCGCACACGTGGTTGAACACTCTCCTCCAAAGAGCTTAACTCCCTCCACACAAGTCTCATGATTCAGATCGTCACCTTAAAGCAGGGACGTGTAGAGTAGTGCACTCTCCTTCTGCACTCGTGTTATTTCAAGCTCGAAATCACTGCTCTGATCGTTTTGTTATGTAATACAAAATTATAGCAGCTGTATATTGAAAGAAACACCAACATTTTTTAGACATTTCACAGTATTTATATACACTGTATGGACAAAAGTATCGGGACGCACCTGTTTTTTTTTTCAGGGTTTGGGCACCTTACTTCCAGTGAAGGATAATCTTAATGCGTCAGTATGCCAAGACATTTAGGACAACGCCATGCTTCCAACTTTGTGGACACAGTTTGTGCCCATTGCACCAACAGGGGACCTTGCATTCAAATACATAGACTTAAATATGGTCTTTAATTTGTGCCCATTCATTCAGTAGAGCATTTGTGAGGTCAGACACTGATGTTGGGCGAGAGGGCCTGGCTCGCGGTCTCTGTTGCGTGTGCTGTAGATGTCAGACCAGATTTCCACACCTGAAAGGAGAGCATGAGAGTGTGTCATTACGAATATCATCCCAGACATCATTTAATTGACTTGCTGTTTTACAAAGAAAAGTGTAAACAAACAAGGCCTGGTTTAAAATGTGCTTTTCATGGTTTTTTTTTTTCTGTTTAAAGTAACATAGCTCAGCAGTTTATAGTTTATAGTGGCCATTAATATTGGTAACTGGACAATAAAACCTGATATTGATTTTGGCTTTATTATCGTAGTTCAATACCTCGTAGTTGTATCCTGTCCCTGTATGACTCCGCCTGTCGCATTAAGGCAGGAATACCAGCACAATCCTGCAGAATCCTTTTGTAGCCCGTTCTCCTTTTGGGTCCGATATTCTGACAGAATGCGTGGGTGTTTTAAAGTGCTGCAGGGACAGTGCTGATTCTGCAGAAACGCATCCAGCCCTCAGCCCTCCGGCCGCTATGAAAGCTTCATCAGGTCTCTATGGACCTTTTCCTCAGCTCCATAATGAGGTCTGCAAACAACTGCAGGAATGATGGGGCAAATAATGCCCCGCTGCAGTTTTTAACTTCGAGGAACTGTATGCCTCATTAATTTTCTACACATGTGAAACAATAGTTCAGCAAAAATTAGTATAATAAATTGTTACAATGCTAAAATAATAACACATTGTTATAATAATGATTTAGTACGTTATATGAACAAAATTATTGGGACACACCCAGATGACCGCAGGTCCATAACGTCATCCAGCACCTTTGGGATGAACTGGAACGGAGCCTGCGAGCCAGGCCTTCTCATCCAACATCAGTGCCTGACCTCATAAATGCTCTAAAGAATGAATGGGCACCAAGGGGGGGCGGGGGACCTACTCCATATTAAAATCTATGTATCTGTAAACATGGACTGAAGTACATTACACAGCTAAAACCAGCAGCAGCCATCCCGATTCACCAGTTTAGGCTGCACTTTTGTTCATTTTCTCTGTTTTGTTGTACAGCTCCACCAGGATGATAAAGGAGTGTCTGCAGTTCCTCATTGAACCAGCCAAGAAAGTGAAGATCCGTCTGAAGGTGAGGTTTCCATTCATGCTTCTTGAGAGGCAGACTCTTGTCTTACTTTGTCTCAGTGCTACAGTTACGTGTCTTTAATAATCAAAAAGATTTTTTTCCTGTCAGCAGGAGTCCCGCAGGCGGGTGCAGATTGAAAGGCGAGAGCCGCTGACGGAGAACCAGCTGTTCATCATGGAGCTGGCCAGAGAACTCACCTGGATATGCCAGGTAAAGCTGCACCTATGCCTGACTCAGAAACAGGACTGTCTGGCTGCACTTAAATGTTAGTCTGCTGTGAGTGTAGCCTCTAGTAGAGAAATATGCAGATAGAACTCTGCTGTTTTTTATTTTTTCACTGATATCTTCACATTCATTTTAAGGGTTCTCAGCAACTTGTTCATCTGGTTGCTTTTACAGAAAAAAGATTTCTTGACTGCTCCGCCTTGAACTAGTTTAAACTTATAATGCTTGGAGTGCTGCAAACACAAGCAAAAGTCATCTCTCCTATTGAAATTAATTAGGAAAAAAGTACTTTGGCCTGCAGAACTTGTACAGTGTGGTCTCTTGGTAGCAGAATGTCTCATCTGCAGACCTGGGAACCCAATGCACTGCATACGTTATCATTTTTTCTGCTCTAAAACACCTGAGCCAACCCCTACAGTCCTTTATGAGCTGAATCAGGTGTGTTAGAGAAAGGAAAATACTACCTGAGCATGGCTGAAGAGAACCTCAGTGAACTCAAATAGAGTGATGCAGTGTTCATGTTTAAACCTTGAATGTAGGACCTTGAACTAGTGATGGGCCTATTCACGTTTTTCCAGTTCCGATCCGATTCCGATAGACGAGTACCAATACCGAACCAGATCCGATATATTATATCTTTTTAACTTTAATATTAGAAATATTTTTGTTGCAATTGTGCTGTTTGTTAGTAAGGTTACATCACAGAATAAATAAACTACTAACCACTTATTATAAGAGCAAAAAATTTGCACAACTACACTGAATTTAAAGGCATTCCAAAGGAATTTATGTCACACTTCAGAAAAAGGTAGCAGCAACAGCTGTAAAATTTTGTAAATATCAAAAACACAACAATCTTGGCTGAATCATCTGAATAGTTCAAGTATTATGTCCATTCTAGCAGCAACAACTGTAAAAAAAAAAAGTGCAAAACTAATAAATTGAAAATAATGTGACTTCGGAGACACAACAGGGCAGAGTGTAATCTAACCACTTCTGTATTTAAGGTGGACCGGCCGAGTTACCAGATGCCCAGCTTTAGCCTCGTCGTGTTTTGAGAGATAGAGAGAGGGAGTGAGGGCACAAACAGCCAACAAAACACACAAAACAGCCCCTGAAAGAACCCCAAAGAGGTCTTGAAGGAGAGCTAAGAGTCTTGTCTGATATTCCTTTCGCTTTTGGGTTGTCTACTGTAAATTTGTTGCGTTTTTGGAAAATGTCAACGAGCGTCTGCTGCCTCGTGTCTTTTCCCCTGTTTGCTAGCATCTCCTGGTACACTTTGTCATGAAATCTCTGCTGGGGCGTGATTAAATATGTTGTATTGTACGACGCAACTGTACTTTCACCCTTCGGCACGCTAGCTTTACACACATTGCAAGAAGCCATCTTGCTTTTCGGCGTCTCCAAATTCAGATTGAAATTGCCGCAGGTTCATGGTGTGACGCATCTCGTATTACAGTGTCGAGTTTAAGGTCCAGCGCAAGCTGCGAACTGGAATATATAGATCGGGGCTGTCCGACTGATAATCTGATATCGGATTTACGGCTATATCGGATCCGATACCGATATCATATCGGATCAGGCCCATCTCTACCTTGAACCCCTAAATACATGAATTGTCACCTTGGTGTTTAACCCCCGCTTGTGCTTTTAAACATCCATGTGTTTAAAGGTTATACCTTTGTGTATATAGGGGTTATATCACAACATTTATTTTTTCTCACATTTAATAGGTTGAAGCATTTGAAAGTTTCTATCAAAAACTGCGAATACAAATTCTTTTCAGTTTACATTTCACGTTGTGGACTGCTCTAAATCTATTTAAACAATTGGTTTGCATTGGGAGTGAGATGGCGAGATTGTGTTGGTTTGGACATGTGTTGAGGAGAGACTGAGTGTGTTGGGAGGAGGATGCTAAGGATGGAGCTGCAGGGAAGAGGAGGAGAGGAACGCCTAGTAGGAGATTTATAGATGTGGTGAGGGAGGACATGCAGGCAGTTGGTGTGAGAGAGGAGGATACGGGGAGAGAATGAGATGGAGACGGTTGATCCGCTGGGGTGACCCCTAATCGGAAGCACCCGAAAGTAGAAGAAGAATATCATGACAACATCATGGTATTCTCAGAAAAGCATAATGTAACACACTATCACTTAAACACCCATGCATTTTTAAGTTAACTGCTCAAAGAGTTCAAGGTTACTGTATTGTCATCAGCAGTTGTGTACACATACACAGTGTGATGAGACGACGTTTCTCCATGGATCACGGTGCAACATATAGCAATATTCAACAGAGTGCAAGTTACAACAGAGACAGTAGGCAATAGACAAACCATAAATAGACAATTGTAATGGTAGTGTATGTACCAGTATAGGTGGATTCTTCGTGAAGCTCCCAGAATGATGAGTATTGCACCGTAAGTATGAGGTAACCCTTAAAGTTCCTGTAAAGGTGGTTAAAATGTTTCAATTTGTTCTAACAGTAAAGATGTCATAGAATAATAGTTAATCAACTTTATATTGTTTTGGATACAAAGAATTATTAACAAAACATGACAGTGTACCAGCATCAACAGTATCTTCCCACCCATCCTATCAACCCCTAACCTCAGTTATTAATACAACAGTCGGCCTTTACATTAGTAAAAAATGTTTCATAAATTTCTTGATAACAAAGCCTGTGTCTCGTCTCATATTACCCACAAGCAAGTCCTTGAATCTCAGTGCACATTGTTTCCACATATTGAAAGTTAAGCATTATGAATTCTAGCAGTGGAAAATTCATTCATTCATTCATTTTCTGTAACCTCTAATCCTTACTGGGGTCACGGGTCCCCGGAGCCTATCCTGGGGCCAACGGCAGGGACTCACCCTGGGCGGGCCGCCAGCCCACGGCAGGCAGTGGAAAATCCCATCTTAATAACATGTTGAAAAATTTACAGCCATTTTTACAGCCAGTTTAAGTGGGAGTCCCCGCAAATAGTTCTTTACTGCTGTTAAACCTGCAAGCCAGACTTTACTCCATTTTTCAGTGAGCTTTATCTGTGAGGCCTCATTAAGCAGCAGCAGAGTCAGTTGTAAGGGAGTATCCATTTCTAATTAACCCAACCGTCGGTCTTGTGTCCAGACCCCCTGTCCAGCCATGTGTCCGGACCCCCTGTCCAGCAATGTGTCCGGACCCCCTGTCCAGCCATGTGTCCGGACCCCCTGTCCAGCCATGTGTCCGGACCCCCTGTCCAGCCATGTGTCCGGGCTATTTTTTTTTGGCGGCCTGTCGTAATTTTAGTTTTAGTTTAGTCTTTGCGTCAAGCTATCATTTTAGTTTTTATTAGTCTTAGTCATGTCCATACTCTTTTTAGTCTAGTCAAGTCGACTAAAAGTCTGAGCATTTTAGTCTAATTTTAGTCAGAATTATCCACGACTATTTTCGTCTAGTTTTAGTCAATGAAAGTTGTATTTTAGTCTCTTTGTTTTAGTATTGCAATTCTATTTAACCTGGTCAATATAGTATAAATACCTAGTAGAATAGACTAAATCTAAATTTTCTTTCAGTCAAAACTATTTCACAATTCAAACAAGGTTATCTTATTATTATATTACTGTTACCTTATAGACTCAAGAATACTGTACACGGAAGACACTCTGATTTGAATTTATGACATTTATTTTGCCAACCAAACATGTTAAGACTTAGAAGTACACACACATCAATTTAAATAAAATAAATGAATAAAATATCACATCAGTAAAAAGTGCAAATAAAATGAAGATATGTGTGTCTGTTGCCATAAAACCCACATTTGTAAAACTGGTTGAAGTCTTCACCTTCAGTGTGTTGACCTGAACTTACCTGAATATTTTTTTTTATTCCTGAACAAATTTAGTCTACACAACCAGATCAGAACAATTTAGGATCAGCTTTTTTTTGCATGGATATGGACAAAAGTATTGGGACGTAACGCCGTTCAACTCTAAAGTCGAGCGTCCCATTACTTTTTTTCTCCCCTCCCTATCGTACAGGAAATAACGTCTCATCTCGTTTTAGTCAATGAAAATGAAGAGACATTTTAGCATAGTTTTTATTTTGTAAACCGCATTTAGTCTCGTCTCTTATTTGTCAACAATTTACATTATATATTTTGTTATGGTTATCCTCACATGACCAGCATTTACGTTGCGTCTCGTCTCGTTTTTGTCACATGATAAAAGTTCGTTGACGACGATATTTAGTCATAATTTTCGTTGACGAAAGCAACACTAGTCCGGACCCCCTGTCCAGACATCTATCTAGGCCCCTTGTCCAGTGAATCTCTCCTGAGTGGTCTCTCCTCTGGCCTGATTCCCATGGCAGATTATTGTTTGCACCTTGAGAGCTGTGCTCTAGAGAGGGGTTCTGTAACATTTACCTTTTGTTTACCTTTCCCATGTGTCTGTGTGTCATGTGAGTTTGTTGTTGTTGTGATCTTAGTCTCCGCTTTAGCCTTGGCCACTTGTTATCTTGTTCACCCGTCTTGTTTTTGTCTCCTCCCCTGCCCAGGGGGGTATTCCATGAAACAGGATTAAGGGAATGTCTGTCTTACTTTCCCTTTGATCCTTTGAACTATGTTAGTGAACATCATTTTTTCCTCCATCAGTTCAAAGAAAGCTCAAAACACAATATATAAAAACCATAGATAATAGAAGATGATCATGAAAATGTGTGGCCAGGAGCTTTAAAAGCATACAGCTCTGGAAAAAATAAGAGACCACTGCAATGTAGTTTTAAATCAGCCTCTCTATGAGTGTGACAACCATTCCATGCCAGTGTCTGTTAAATTCCTACACAAGCACCTCATTCTGCTGTATGAGGTACTGATTAGTGATCACCTGAATCACATCTTATTTAATGAGGAAAAGTATAAAAACACTGCCGTAATCGACACTCTCCTCTCGCAATGAGACCAGTTGGATAGAAAAACACTACTAGAAGTTCGTCAAAGGTAATTATTGCCATTAATGTCTTGTCATTTCCTTTCAATTATGCTTTAAAGAACAATGTTTTTATTTGGAAATTAGGAGAAATAGTATCAGCAGTTCAAAAGCAAAGCTGTTCAGTTCAATACTTGCACATATAAAAGATAAAACCTAAAAACTGAACATTTTTGCAGTGGTCTCTTATTTTTTTTTCCAGAGCTGTAAAAGGTAGCTTTAACATTGAACTTTAACACAAACTGATATACAAACTGTTATAAAATAATACAACTTTATTGATAGTAACACAATATATATCCTTAGACTTAATGTTCATTATAAGGTCATTAGTAGAAGAAAGCAAGACCATAGGATGCTTTTACATATTCATGTATAAGCTTAATTCATTCTGTACAAGAATACAAATCACCACCCCATCCCTAACACCTCTATCTCTCTCATTCCTCCACCTACAGAAGTCAGATATCCTGGCTCATATCTGGACTGGAGAGGACATCTGGCCCCCAGGTGTGTGTAAAGAGTTCATTGTGGAGATGGCGTCTATTCTGGAGATGAAGGTCAGTATGAGTGTACATCATGTCGTTGCAACTGCTGCATAGTCGCTCAAGTTTTAAAGTACATTTGCACCGTTCGCAGTGTGAAACTGTAACGCCACACTTACATTTATTTGTTAAGGCATAAATTACTTACATTTGTTTGCTACAACATTTGTTTAGAGTTGTTTTGTTTCTAGGTTAAAATGCTATTTTTATTCGAGTTGATTCTTAATTTTAAAAGAATCATGATTCTTCATAAGTTTTTCCGCAGTTTCCTAAATGATGTGTATTTTTACATAGTGTAATACATATTTTACATATGTGTATTTTTACATAGTGTAATGTGACATATATATATATATATTAGTAGCAGCTCAGATATTAGTACAAACTTAAACAAAATGAATATATAAGCAATTACAACAAAAGACTTCAAAATTAACTGTGGTCTGTGGAGCCTCACAGCATTAGCAGAATCAGCACAGAGTAACAAACCAATTTTTATGACAGATACAGCACATGTGGAACTGGGTCAGGAAGACAGAGCAAAAGATCTGAGATAAATGGTAAAGTAAATAAGTGATAGGGGCAACCTTGCCTGTGTCACGTATACCCCTTACTCCCGAATGAGGGCAGGCGCTTAGGCAGACATTCATTGCTGTAGCTTTATTTCCACAAACCAAAACAAAGCTGGCCCAAGGGCCAGACACAGGACTCAAGTGTTACTTTAAACAAAAAGGAGCCAGGAGAAACAAAAAGCCAGATCGACGGTGGACCGACACTAAGGTCCACCACAACTGAACTTAAATACAAAACCCAAAATTTCACCAACCAATAACCAAACACAAACACTTAGTCACAGCTGGGGTGTGTTAGTGCTAATGGAACACAAGAACACATCACCACTTCATAATAAAAGTTCCAAAACAAAACATAAGAACAGACAAGAGCGGCCTCTAGCGGCCGCCAACCATCACGGCTTGGTGGTCCTTTCCAAAGAGAATGGAATGTGTCTAGACAGAAGGACCATCATAGAGAATCTGAACTGTGTATATAATGTAAACTGTACCCAAAACCTCTCATTTCCACTCAAGACAAATGTTATCTTATTAAATTTAGAGTTTAGGTCATATGGGGCTACTGGTTTAATCAAAACAAAAGAAAATCCAAGTTTGATTATGAATTAAGGCAGAAAAATTGAGTGTTAAAAGTATGAAACAAAACCACATGGGTCATTCACTGAAGGTACCTTACATTGCCAAAATATGTGGACACCTGACCATCTCAACTATGAGCTTCTGTGGGATGGCCCGCACACTTATTAAGCCGTGTCTTTATGGAGCTTGCTTTGTGCACAGGTGCACAGTCACGCTGGAATAGAAAAGGGTCTTCTCCAAACTGTGCCCACAAAGTTGGAAGCGTATGATTGTTTAAAATACACTATATGGACAAAAGTATTGGGACACACCTGTTTTTCAGGGTTTGGGCTAGGTCACTTATTTCCAGCGAATGCTTCAGCATACCAATACATTCTGGACTATGCCATACTTCCAACTTTGTGGACACAGTTTGGGAAAGAACCTTTTCTATTCCAGCATAACTGTGCCCCAACACTTAACAAGCACTGACTGGTTGATTGTCATTTGATTGTATGATATGATTTTCAGTTGTCAGAGTTTACACTTTTAAAACTCATAATATTTATTATAATACATTTCAGAAAGTCTTTTGTGTGTGTGTGTGTGTGTTGCACAGGAAAAAACAGAGATGTCGTTGCTGACCTACTCTAAAGTCTTTGAGGACAAGCGTGACTGGAGGGAGCGCCTTCTCTGTGTGTTAGATGGAGAGGAGAATGATCTCAGCATCTCAAAGAGAACCATCATGGACTGGACACACAGCCAGAGAAACATACACCCGGTACAGTAACACTTGAACAGATTTTAGAAAAATCGAATTGAGCCCTTTATACCCGAAACAGTGAATCAGCCAAGTGTGCTTCTTTAGTATTGCTCTGGAGCTACAAGGCTAATGTAGCTAACAAGTAATAGAAATATTTAAAAATAGATATGTCTTTTTGCATTTTTCACTCTCCACATTACTGTCCATGACAAGAGACAGTGGCACTGACGAAGAGACAGGAAGCAGAGCTGGACGTGGCAGAATTGAAAATGTTAAGATTTGCACTGGAAGTGATGAGGAGGGACAGGATCAGGAATGTGTTTATTAGAGGGACAGCTTGAGTTGGACCTTTTGGAGGAAAAGTTAGAGAAGTGAGATTGCGCTGGTTTGGACATGTGCTGAGGAGAGACTCTGAGTGTGTTGGGAGGAGGATGCTGAGGAGAGACTCTGAGTGTGTTGGGAG
>JBBPCX010020714.1:0-16887 GCA_037974365.1 Hydrocynus forskahlii | reverse complement strand
CGAGGAAAAACTCCCTCAGCTGGAGGAAGAAACCTCGGGAGGAACCAAGACTCAAAAGGGGAACCCGTCCTCCTCAGCTCGACCCAGAGAGAAAGTAAGGAGGGAGAGAGCGAGAGAGGTGGAGAGAGGGAGAGAGAGAGAGAGAACCAAATTATAAGTTACGTAAAGAAAGTTTATCAGTGGGGAATCCTCTGAACCATTATTAAGGAGGCCTAATTGCTTCTGGGAACTAAAACAAAAAGTCTAAAGAGCTGGTTGCTGATGGAAACTGATCATTTTTTCCTTTGCAATAATTTGGTTGCTCAGCTGTAAAGCAACTGTCTCATGGAAGAGATTCAGTCATTTTCAGTGACACTGGTAGTCATAGGCACATATGCACAGCAAGTAACTCGAGGAAGTTGTTTGAAAAAACATTTAGTAAGTGTCGCATTTGTCTGCAAGACAATATGTAAGAAAAATACAAACAGACACATGCTGTCAAAAGCAACGAGTATTTCCAAAAAAGTAATACAATTTAGTTCCAGAGTTCTCCTCGATGCCCTCCAACCATCACGCGGATTTGTTCAGTTGATCAGCAGCATCTGATTGAACTGAATGGTGAACTGATTACATAAACCAACTACAAGTACAGGCCTTGCTCAGCATGAAGACATACATATAAATTCACTAAATATTGTATTAGCATCTCTTTCTGGGGTAGGAAGGGTGGGTTTAGGGGGATTTTCAAAGAGTGTTGGGGCCAAAACTGACTGACAATATGAATCACACCAAAAAGTGACGGGGACAAAATGGACCAGGAGACAAAGGCATGGGGACAAAATGGACCATGAGAAAAAGTGAAGGGGACAAAATGGACCAGGAGACAAAGGCATGGGGACAAAATGGACCATGAGAAAAAGTGATGTGGACATGTCCCCAGGGTTAATTACACCTACTCTAGGTTTTTATGTGTAAATAAATGCTAACTGCCCAAAACCTTATAAAAACACAATTTTCTAAATTTCTTAAACCTCTGATTTCAGAGTATTTGAGTATTTATTAGTATTTGAAAGACTGTGCAGGTCCTCTTTTTTCTTCTTGACTTTGCAGACCTGTGGCAGGAGACAGGAGCCGTGTACGAGAATCACTTCACAACCCTGATTCTGCCTGAAGGTTTCTTACCGCGTTTCAGGCTGTACTCGTCCGCTGTTTTGGCCCTGTAATTTCTCTGCTCACATCTGAAGAGGCTCTGGAAGTCAGACTCCTTAACTGATGAAACAATGAGGGAATGATCTTTTGACATGGAAACCCGCCCCTTCCACTCTTCTGGTGCTCCTGAAAAAAATGACAAGTTTTCTCCACTGGAGATCCCACACAAACAGAAGAATAAATGCACATGAACAGAGAAACGCTGTCAGCGTGTTCATCCTCACCGATTTTGGGAGAGCTGTCCTGCGGGTGAAGCATTATCAGCTCTGTAGAATCGAATGACCACGTCACATACACATTCTCAGTTTCGGAGAATTTGCCTTTGGGAAGGGTAACACGGCCCCCCAGCTGGGCAAAAATGTTGTGGATTTCTGAGAGAGAGAGAGAGAGAGAGACAGAGAGAGAGAGAAAGAGAGAGAGGAAAAGAGAAACATAAAGAGATAGAGACAGACAGAGAGAGAGAGAGAGAGAAAGAGGTAGAGACAGACAGAGAGAGAGAGAGAGAGATGATAAACATCTCAGGGCTCATGGTTCATTTTGTGTTGATGCCACCTTTTTGCATTTAGTTGTTCTGTTTTCAAGAAATGCTTCTAATTTTACATGTTTGGTGTTTCCATCTTTAGCTTTAGCACTGGAGCTAACACGGGTGTTCGACAGTTTAGAACTGTTGTTTAAGTGGGGAGGCAAACTGGTGGGCTACACGTTCAAAAAGTAAAGAAACAAAAAAGTTTTTTTTTGGCTAAACCAGCGTTTCTCAAACTTCTTTGTCCTGGGGCCAAGTCATGTCAGGCTGTGGGGCTGCAAGGCCCTGCATGGTAACAAACATGGTAAGCTGGTGGTTCGAGCATTCGCCCTGCGATCAGGAAGTCGCGGGTTCAATTCCCAGGACTGCTAAGCACCTCTTAGGTTCCCTGAGTGAGGTACCGTCCCCACACTCTGCTCCCCGGGCGCCGTGTTCCTGGCTGCCCGCTGCTTCACTTGGTGAATGGGTTAAATACAGAGAGAGAATTTCACACTGTTCACACTGTGTGCTGTGGCGTGTTCCTGTATGACAGAATGATCACGTTCATGTTCTGTTATAATCACAAAAATTCCAGTTCTTTTGAAATGTTACCTGCTCGTGAAGGCGTTGGAAGCAGCAGAGGGAAGAGCACCCATGAAAACCACATTCTGAGTCCTAACCAGGGACAGTGAGAACCTGGGGAAAGAAACAGAGAAATCTAAACCACAAATCTACACATCTGGATCATACAGTCGATATAAAACCTTCCCCTGGACAGCGAAATTCTGTAATTCTGTAAACAGTAGGAGTTGTCTTTTTAATGTCATTCACATAAAATTGAAGGAAATTGTGTTCTCTTGTTAAAATTGCTACAAATTCTTCTTCATAAGGCAGTTTGTTTTTTTCTTCCTTTTTTTTAACCTGATTACTTCCACACTACTCATTACCGAATCCCACCCATGAGCGAGGTCTTCAGGGAGGAGCATCTTGCAAATGGTTGGACAGTTCTGTGTCATGAATTGTTTGGTAAACTAGGCTGTTAGTCTTTCAGAGATGGAACTGTTTTTCTGAAGAGAAGAATTTGTGTGTAGCTAAAACTACTTTTTCACTATTTCTCCAGTGTCGGGAGACAACTTTGGCTTCTCTTGTTCTAGGTGTTCTCTAGGCCTACACTTTCCAGGTCTGGTCATTCTGGCATGTGCACTGTTGGGGTGAATTTTGCAAAATTCAACGACTGCCTGTTGGCTTCTGTTGTAAACACCAATCCAGTCAATGGCTTTCCTGCCCTCAAAAACAAATAAAAGTCAGTGAGACAAATCCCATGATGCCACGTCAACAGGTTTAGTTTAAACTGAACGCCTCTGGAGCTCCTGATTTGAAATATAGTGGAGCGGAAGTAAGGGGACTGCGGTGGGCCTTGATTTTTGCCAGAGGTTGGGGGGGACGGAGTTTGAAGAGTGTGTGAAGAGAGGGAAAGAGCAAAGAAGCTTTGTGGTGGGCTTTGGTTTTCAGACACAAAGGGAAGAGGGGCGCCGGGCGGGGGACTTCAAAGGTGAAGAGCTGAAAAGAAGGTGAGAGAAAGCGGCGGAGGTGGGGCTGTGGTGGGCTGAGATTGTGCCGGGACTAGATTTTTATCCCTCTCTTCTTTACCTCCTCACCTCCCACACGCCCCCCTCTTCCTCCCCTGTTCCACGAAAGACGGATCTCTCCACGCTCATGAGATGAGAAAAAACACACGAACACACACCACACGCCGCTGTTAGCGCTAGACTAGGCCTGGGAGTGTGGCGTGCAGCACAATGTGGTCTTTTTTTGTGCAAATCTCTTCTGTCGCTTTCTCTGATTCTCCAGACGACAGTAACTTTTCATCAAATTCATAACATAATGCAGTATTTCCCCTGAGAGGGGTGAATTGCAAGTTTAGAATCTACACTTTACACAGTTTCTCTGTTTCAGGGAAATTTCTGCACAATTTAGTGGCTGAGATGCTTCGAACCCCCAGTGAAGCTAAACACGTCTGAGTGTTTATATGGAAGTTGATGGTAAAATAGTGACTCAGAACTTAATTAGCTTTCTTTGGGGACTATTTGGCCTCACAACGCCCTGCATGTATCCCTTCACCGTTAATAGGTTTTGTTTTAGAACCAAAAACATCTTAAAACTCTGTTCTAACAACATCTCAGGTGTCAGGCGGCACAACCATAACCATTTCATTGAATAACTTTCTGCAAGGGGGCCTCAGGAGTCAGCCATGTCTCGCTCACGTACGTCAGAATGGTCACCTTGCGTTACTTTACATATTTTTCCGTTTGCCGTCATCGTTTCTCCAGAATAGCACATTTTGTTTTAAATACTACTTTCTTTATATCATAATGATTTAATGATGCAGAGCTTTTGACAATTTGGATAAATTCTTCTCTATTATGGAAAAAGTATATTTTTTCCAAACATTCTTGTCATTGCCAGCTTTTATCTGAATTTAAAGTGTTTAACATTTTAATGTGGCCACTTTTGGCGGTGAGCTGTCCTCTTCGGACTGTGGTTCAGGGTCTTGAAAAAAAAAAATAAGAAAGATCAGGTATCGTTTTGAAGCTGAAGAAATGACAGTGTTCCAGCAAGAAAATGTAAATTCAAAAGTTTTTAAATTTTACATTTTAAAATAGTGGTTACAAGTAAATCTGAAGTTCTGTTGAAGGCCTCACAGTTTCACATCTACAGGAATATGCAAAAAGTGACAATGACGCTAAGAGCTTTCACTTTACTAGTTGGAGCTTTTACAATTCAATGAAATTTTGTTCATTTTTTGTTATAATTTCTACAAATTCTTCCTGTTCTTTATAAAGTTTTTTTTGTTCCATCTATTCATTACTGAATGAAGGAGGGTCATGCAGATGTTGCACTGTTCAATGAATACAAAGAATAGAACACAATACTGAATATCAGACGCGTAGTCGAAAGTTTGGACTCTTCCAACTATACACGTATTGTTCAGTAACAAAACCTCCGTTTAGGACGTTTTTTTTATTTTTGTACACTGTTTAAAAGCTCCAGCTGAGGTTAACTAAATTTCATGATGAACAAACAAAGAAAAATGGTCCAAACACTCTATGTTTGAGGATACAAGGTTTTTTCTGACTACGTATTGATAAGTTGATGCCCAGGTCTGAAATTACTTATAAAATTAAACATAAAAAATATGTATTTTTGGAATGTCTCTCTACTAATTGTTTTTAGAAACAATAATGTCTTTTTTTACTTCTGGTAGTGGTTCTTCTGGAAGTTTGCCGCCTTAGAGAACAAAGGTAGTTTTTGTTTAGAGTGTAAAACAGAAGGTAGTTTGGATTTTACTTTTTCACTGTCTTCACTGTCCAAGGAAACTGGGGAAAATAGTACAAATTATGAGAAATATCTCACTTGACCAGTACTTCAGCTTGTTTTGGGGAGGTGAATTTTTCGATGATTGTAAAACTGGCCGACACTGCAATTTTCGGGGAAATTTTAAAATGCAAACAATCTAATATGAATATCAGACATGCATTTTGGCCGTTGTAGACATGAATAAGGGTGCACTGGCTTGTTGAAGACCTGGTTGCCCAGTTGTTTGGGCTTCATATGCAGAGTGGTCCTGTAACTGGCCATGACTAAATTCAGGGAAAAGAAACACTGGAAGGTATTCCCAGTGTATGGTACTTGGATAAAGGTGGATGTTCATTCATTTTCTGTAACCATTTATTCCTCACCGCAGAACGCTGGACGTTATCAGACATTATCATGATCACAAAACTCCTTACTAAGAGTAAGTTGGGTACGGTCAGTGCGTCTAGAACGGCTGCGTGAATCATACAAAGATTATTGAGAATCTCTGTATAACAGTGGCTGGGTGGTAAACTGACTGGATGAATTCATTTTCACTCATTCTTTGACTTGTTTATTGTTAAACATATTCATGTTTTGTTCCTTTTGTGTGATATCTCGCCCTCCCTCATTCTTCCGTGCCAGAGGAGAAAAGCAACGAATCAGGAGCAGAGTAGAGCTTCTGTGCAGCAAGAACGAGACGAAGCAGAAGAGAGTGCAGAGAAGAAAGGAAAAAAAAGAAGAGATGTAGCGATAGACAGAGCAGGAGGCTGCACCTGACAAGCTAACCCAGAAAGACAGATGATCAGGGCTGTGGTCAGAGCAGAGGTTAAACAGAACACTCAGATGCAGAACAGTAGGAAGAGCAGACTGATAGTGTGTGTGTGTGTGTGTGTGTGTGTGTGTGTGTGTGTGTGTGTATGTATTTATGTAAATCTTATAAATGTACACACATATGTATGTGTATGTGTAGGTATAGTCTTATATATATGTATAACTAAGAAAATGGCAACTGTCATTTATCTATCTTCAGCCAATACATGTCCATATTTCATTTTTCACAAAAGCTTGTTAATTCACTCAGACAAATACACACACACACACACACACACACACACACATATATATATATATATATATATATGTATATATATATATTCTGAATATCCAGGTGGACCATATTCCGAGAAGTCAAAGCCAAATTCTGAGTATGCATCCAAATACTGTATTAGTGGCAATGCCGAGCATGCGAATGACGTAAACTGTAAATGTAAAATGTTCACTAACTTTAAAAATGTTTTTCTTTTTATTTCCTTCTGTTTAACATTCTGTCCAAGCCAAAAGAAGCAACAAGTGCAAGTAACAGTAAGACAAGTTTATTACATGTTTATAACGCACATATAAAGTATAATATATATATATAGGTATGATAACTTTGTTATAATTGCGTAATATATGTAGAAATAATGAGACGATAGTAAGAGTGTGAAAGAGAGCGTACCTGTGTAAGAACCTTCAGCTGTTGATGGTCGGATGATGTGCCGCTATCTGCGTCCTCTCCGGATGTGTTCAGTCGCAGGGAACAAATTGCTGTAAAACGTGTGCTGACCCCTCCCTTACGTCTGATTGGCCTATTAGGGAAAATGAGATGTCCACTTATTGGTTTAGAGCTGCCCGTTAGTCGAATTTTTTCATTACTGATTGGCTGCCAAGGTTAAATGCTGCTCATTATTGACTATAACTGTTATCTCGAATACAGCCAGTGCTGTAACTATTATAATATTACTTTTAAATGCTACTTTTATGTGCATTAATAGTACACTTCCGTTTAACTGATTTCCAAACGCTGATTATAATAGCTTTTTGAGTGATTTTGTGCACTCTTTTAGTTTACTTCAATTAAAATTTCAGAACTAATCCACTGCCATTTTCTTTAATAAAAACATAAATTGAGATATTTTAAAATATTTTTATGTCCTAAAATTCAGCTTTTCATGACTGGTGTGACAGTCCCCATTGAGAAACCACACAGACAACATCTAAAAACATCTAAAGCTTATGTTGACAGAAATAAGACAAAACTGAAAATCATTCATTGAAATTTTATAATTTTTTGGTATCTATCTCAAATGTAGCGTATTTTTTCCTCATTTTTTTATCTTGTTTATCTGATTTACCATTCAACGACAAACAGCTCCATTCACAGCGTCAATCGAAATCATCACATTTAATTTCCACTTTAATTAGAGATATTTATTAGAACTTAATACACAATTATTTGATAATGAAGTGTACCATTTGCTTGGTGAAAATGATCATATCATTGTACATCTTATATTTTCTTTCTGAACAAATCTTATCTGCCTGCAAAGATCCAGAAAATTAAGAATCTGTTCAGATGTGTAAACTTCAATGCAATAAGGTTTTTTTTCATTTTTGGAAAAATGTCTCCTTTCTAGTAGTGCTCCAAACAGGCGGACAGAAAAAATGTAAGTGGCTTATTTGTACTGTCTTTTCTTTTTTTCTGCGCAAACAAGCAGTTTCATTGCATTTTTCATTTTAAGGCACATTTGTAATTTCTTTCCTTTGAAAAGACAACTCCACGTTGCGCAGGGGCTTCCTTGTACTTGGTGAATTTTCGGTAATCTAAAGAGTCTAAAGTACATGATAGTAATTCTCATTTTAGAATTAGAACCTTCAGTTCCTTTGAAGATTTTATCGGAAAATTCCCTCAATTGAAGCATAAAGTTATTTTTAAAGACTCCAGGAAAGATTTAAGTTTGCGCTGATAAAACGAAACCCATCATTTCCTAAGAAAGTCCTGCTTCCTTATTTATGAGGCTTTAGTTCCCTTAAAAAGAAAAGACCTTTTGTTGGATAGTTCCTTAGAAAACCATTTTTGCAAATGAGACCTGTGCAAAGAACTTCCACACAGTGTAAATGTTCTGGGAAGAAACCATAAATATGTGTGGGATCTTTACATTATGTGCAGGGTCTTTGAACCTTAAATAAAAGTCCTTAACACTCACATGTCTCCTTCAAACATGGGTTCAAAAGTGTCGCTCAAAGAACCCACAAAAGTAAGTCTTTGTTTGCAAAATTAATTCCAGATTTAAGCAAAAATCCAGCATTTCAGGGCAATTTGGCATCACAAATGTATTGATCAGCTCCATTAAAACTGTAAGTACTTTCTGTTTTTTTATATTAGAAAGAAATAGAGGAATAGAGGAAAGAAACAATGGTAAACAATGGTAATTATAGGTTCAAAGTTAGAACCCCCAAACAACTGCACTTCATAATTTGGATTCTGTTCAAAGCGATGTGCCATCTTCAGATTTAAAATCTTGAGAGAAACTGAAATCACAGGTTAAGGTTATGTGGTCATATGTTACGTTTTCTAAAGGCTTCAAACTATGTTAAACCACAAAAAAATACAATTTGTTAATTTGCTGCCATGAATTTCAGTGAAAGTGAATACAGTCTGAATTTGCTGTGTGTGTTTTTATCTGTCTTTTTTAAAAATGTCAAAATGTTTCAGCCAAAAATGTTTTTGGTTCCCAAATCTTCTCTTAAGTCCTTTAACTAAAGAGTCACTCTAGACCCTGATCATATAACATTGCTTCATTCAAGCATAAAGTTACTTCATAAGATTTCTGGAACAGATTTATGCTTGCATTGAAAATTTAAGCCCATCATTCTGTAAGACAATCCTGTTTCTTTATTTTTGAGGTTTTAGTTCCCTTAAAAAGAAAAAAAAACATTTGATTGGTAGTTCTTTAGAAAAGCACCTTGTAAATGTTCCTCATGTGCAAAGAACGTCTCCACAATGTAAAGGGACCCATAAACGGGAGTAGATTCTTTAAATTGTTTGAAGGTTCTTTCAACCATTAAAAGGTTCTTCGTACACAAGTCTCTTTTTGAACGTGTTCAAAAGTGGTTCCTCTTTAGCGTTGCTATTTGTGAGCCTGTTCCACATTTCATCAAACAATAAAGACTCTCATGGCAATTTTTCCTCACAAATAAATTGCAGGCTTAAAGTTTAATTCACACCTGAATTCCTTTTATTGTTCCTCAGCGGACTGTGCCATAACATTCCTAAATATTAATTGAGCGCACTGAATGTTTAGGTACCTTGAACATGAAAGTTCTGTTTGTTTCTTTTGGTTCTGGTTTCATTTGGTAAGTCATGGAGAGGAAGGTACGGAGAAGAAATGTTTAGGAGAGACGTGTAGGGTTGATGAACACTGACTTAGCTGGCTAGTTAAAGAGCCAAAATGTTTCACAATCTTTTCAAAAAGTTCCAAAAGTATCTCTTCGAGAACTTTCAAATTCTCTCAACAACATCCATGTGAAACATGACAAGTCTACAACATGTAATTACACATCCTTGTACCAAATGTTACATGTGTACCCGGTGTCTTTCTGTACTTTGACTTTGTAATGTGAAGGAGCAACACAAGGTTTATGTGGAAGAGTAACACAAGGTTTCTTCCCCAAACAACACGTCAGTAATCAACCTGAAAACTCAAATGAGTGACTACTCCAATCCTAAGATCTTCTATAGAAAACCATGAAAACATCTTGGCTTCATCCTCATTTAGAACATGATCAAATGATGTCAGTGTGAACACCGGGAGCTGAGGTGCTGGTTCTGCCCCTGTCCTGTATGGACATGCTCTGGTTCCCCAGACAGATGAAGCAAGAACTGAGGAGGAACCGTGTGCTGCTCTAGGACTGGGGTGGTTTGCTCAGGGGAACCACATGAAGGTTGAAACAAACATGTTGCCTGCCTCACATCTGTCTCTGAGGTTTCACCCTCCTTTCATTTTTCTCTTCCTGCCTTGCTCGCTCAAGTTCATTTTCGAAAAGCGGTGAAGTCTACCTCACACTGCTCACACCCACTCTCAGCTTTCACAAGCCAATCCTCCAACTGCAGGTTATTGTTCGCTTATTAACCTTCACTCTTCAGAATGAGGGTACCTTAACAGTTATTAGGTAGATCTATGGCTCTGAAAAATCCTTTACTGGTATAGAATGTTTTTCGCAGTAACATATAAAAATTGTGCATTCGTGAAAAATGATTCGTTCTTTCTTGAGATTCTTGAGTAAAAGTACTTCTTAGACCTTGTCACTTTGTGAATTATTCAGTTCACAATCAATTATTCAGTAACTACTATAAAGTATTAAGCATCGATTAAATATTATAAATCATATACTGTGAATTATTCAGAAACTACCTTGAATTATTCAGACTCTGCAAAAGATTTTTCAGTATCTACTATTAATTATTCAGTATACACTATGAATAATTCAGTCTCTACTAAGAAATGTTTAGTATCAACTATGAATTATAAAGTATACAGTATTAATTATGAATTATTCGGGAAGTACAAACAATTATTTTGCATCTACTCTGAAATATTTAATATCTGCTAAAAATTATTCAGTATCTACTACAAATTATTAAGGATCTATCATTAATTATGAATGATCAAACATATACTCTGAATTATTCTTCTGAAACTACTATGAATTATTCAGTATCTACTATGAATCGACCATGCATCAGTCAGTAGTTAAAACTATTATTGTCTGCCTTTAATTAATTATATCTACTAAATATTAATAAGTAACTACTATAAATGATTCAGTGTCTACTATGAATTATTCAGCACCAACTATGAAACTAACATATAGAAGTTAGGTAGTTAAATCATTAAAATCCAGATTATTCTTCAGTTGTTAATCTCAAATTTTAACGTAACTACTATGCATCTACTCTGAAAGGTATGCAGAATTCAAGAGAACAGAATTCAGGCAATGGTTAATCAGATTTTACAGAGTTCAACTCGGAGTCCTCACTGTGAGAAGGCAACAGCAGATTAGAATAGCTCTTGGGGGACCCACAGAGCAAAGGTCTGATTCATCATCGTGGGACTGTCATGTACAGGTTGTTTTGAGAGGAAAGACCCATTTTTGAGGGATCCCTCATTACTCACGTCCAGTGAGAGGGCGTCAAGACAGAAAACACAACCATTACCGAAAGAGTGAAAGATAGAGAGGAAAGGCAGAGGCAGCTTTTTCAGTTTTCTGAGATGTCTTGTGTTTCCCTTCTATTAGTCATCTCTCAGAAACCAGTGTAGCACTGAAGCAACGCTCACGTATCACCTCCTCACATCAGACCAACAACAAGGTCTTTGGGGGTTTTATGTTTTTACCACTAAAAACACCAGCTGCTTGACATGTTTATATCAAACGTACCAGTAGAAATGGTCCATAGTTCCTTATAAGTCTTCACCACAGTGTTCTTTTGTACCTCTTTTCCTTCAGAACTTGACGCTGATCTGCTGTAGGTTCTCCGAATGCCAAAATTAGCTCAGGCTCTTGTGAGAGAGCAGCATCGCCCACTTCTTACCACCCATCTCCACCATGCGCTCCATCTTTCTTTCGGTAATGACTATTAAGCCAATATGGGGATCCCTTGCACTCACCAGTGTTAATCATAATAAACTTTCAGGTGTTCCTACTCGTTCCTCTCGAGCGCCGTGCTCTTGAAGACCGAGCAAGCCTTTCAGAACTTGGATGTTCTTTAGAATGTCTGCTTTCTTCTGATCTTACTTCATTCAGTAAGACATGGAGAGGGAGATTCAGAAGGTATGTGAGGTAATTAAAGTCCCAAAGAATGTTTTTCAAAAGCATTTTGTCAAGAGCTTTTTTCGCAGCAGGCCAAAAAATGAGGGAGAAGCTTCCTGAGGAGGAGCAGGTTGTGGGCAGCAAATGCTCTTAGAAAACATGATGAGTGCAAATTCTAATGAAGCTGTTTGTGCTGGAAGTCTCTGGGTGATGCAAGGCCTGTAGGTGAAACGTGTAAACGCAGTGGAAATGTCAATGGAAAGACACAAGCCTGACATTTGGTTTCACGATTGTGAAATGTAAGTAAATATCTTCCATTACAAACCTCTCTCTCGCTCTCTTTTTCTCTCTCTTTCTCTCTCTCTCTCTCTCTCTCTCTCTCTCTCTTCTTCAAACAACCTCCTTCATTACATGGATGTTCCATTATATTTTCCACCAAAATGGCCCGTTTTTCAGTTTGGTCTTGACAATCTTCATCTTCTATGTTCTTGCGTACATTAAGGCTAGAATTTCAGAAGTTACGTCTACCCCCAAAAAATGAACCAATGAGGAAACCTACAAACTCAGCGTTAAATACAAAAACTTTCTTGAAGGAACTGGTTTACACGAAATGGACAAGATTAAATATTGAAATATATGTTTCATTTCAGGGATTTTAGTTGCTGTATTTTGGTCTGAAGGGAATTCGGTTCCAGTGAATAATTTGCACCGATGGGTTTCAGATTTGCTGCATCAGAGGCTGAATGCAGTGTGAGGTAAGAAAGTCTGTGTGTGTGGACTTCATTTCTGGATGGAAATGTGAGGCAGAACTGAACTGAGCTGAACTATTACCATTTCTTCAAGTGTAGTGAGGTAACACTGAGGGGTGCAGGAGGCCCATGATAGCCATGTCCTCTAAAATCTTTACTGCCCCTCGAAAGCTATAAACTATTTTGTCTTCTATGAATTATTCATTAAATACTATAAATTATTTAGTGTGTACTATGAACTGTTCAGTAGCAATTTGAAATTATTCATAAAGTACTTTAAATTATTTATTAAGCACTCTAACAGTAAAAGTGATATTTCTATGCCTCAGTTCCATTAAAAAGTCTGTAATGGCTGTAAATCGTTCACAAATATGAACTGTTCATAAAGTATAGTAAGATTTATTTAGAAAATGCCATAGATTATGTGTTAAGTACTAAGGACTATTCAGTATCTACAATGAGTTATTCAGTAACTACTACAAATGATTCTGTGTCTAACATGAATCATTCAGTATCCACTACATTTTTATTAACTGAAAGTAATTTTAGGGATAATGGCTTCCGTATAGCCAGGGTTGTTTTAGAGAAGCGCCGACCATGACAACAGGAATACTGAGTACATAAACACCTTAAACAGCAAGACATTAAAGATATATACAAGAATACAGAATGAACATTTCCCAAACAGCTGCACAGATAAAAGGTGCAAATAGTGAGAAGATTCCCTCCCAGAACACACACGGCCGAACTACATCAGCCTCAGAGCTCCAAGACCAAGCTAGAACACCAAACATCAGACATGTCTGCACTGATCGACGACATTGCTGTATGGGGTGAAGGGGAATTTTCCCTTTTGAACTGTCACTTTACGTGATTGGCAGTGACCCAACTGTACTTCCCCTCACCCCAAACAGCACATAGAGAACTGACAGCCACAACCCGGATGACCATAATAACCATATCAATATGGTTGATAATAGCCATAATTCCTTATTTCTGTTATTGTTTGGCTTTCTTCCATGCAGAGCACCATTGTGCTGACCACAGAGCCCAGCAGTTATCATCTAGCATCAAAGCCTTAAATGCTGCAATATCAGAGCCAGTCAAGCATTGTGATATACTGTGTGTCCATCATGAAAATGTTCTACCTGCAATGTTCATCCCACTGGACCACACAGTGCTCATTTTAGCCATGAAAAGTATCTTAACCCACACTGAACCTGCAGGAAAACACTGGTTTATTCAGTGAAGAAAGTTAGCGGTAGCATGATCAATTAGCATCATCCAGTTCTGTGCGTGTCACACCACATCTATTCTTGTCATTATTCTATTCTAGCACTGTGTAAGTGCTTCTGCCAGGGGTGAACACTGCCATCCAGGACATCTGGATATCAATTACAGTGTAAATTTAGATGTTTTAAAAGAGTTTCTAGCAAGGATCTCAGAAGAACATAGTGAAAGACCCCAAAGAACCTGTTTTTATGTAAACTATTAAAAACAAAGGTATCAGAAAGGTATGATGAACCACTTTTGGTTCTTTAAAATACCATGCAGTGGATGCTTCCTCTTAAAAGAATGCATTTTGAGATGCTTGAGGGTGAAGAAGCTTTCAAAAAGGTTCATGTAATGTGAAGAAAAGGTCCACACAATGTGAAGGTTCTTGGAAGGACGCTGAAATTGAAAAGAGACCTTTTAGTTCTCTAAAGAACCGTACTTGTAGATGAGATGTGATTCTAAAGTTCTACAGTTCATTTCAGTTTTAGTGTCCTTCCAAGTACCTCCACATTACGTGGGCCTTTTTGAAAGGGTCCTACACATAATGAACAACGTTCTTTAATGAAATATGTAGTGGATGCTTCTTAAAAAAAACATTTTTGAGCTGTGTGAGGGTGAAGAACTTTTTTAAAAGATCAATGTATTGTGCATGTTCTTATAATGATGCTAAAACTGAAAAAGAACTTTTATTCGTTGTAAAGGTTTAGAATTACACATCTCATCTATAAACACAGGGTTTTAGATTAATAATTTGATTAATAATTTGCAGTAGATACTGAATAATTTTTAGTAGATATTAAAGAACTAAACCTTCTTCTATGGTATCGTTTGAAGAACACCTCTTTAAGAAGGCAGAGTGTAAATATATTTTATATACTTATTATTTTTACATTTCTTTCAGTTTAGTCACGTTCAGTTCTCGTTTCTAGAGTTCCACCCCTTATGACTGCGATCCAGACACTGTCCTTCAGACTCTCAAACATGTTTCTGTAAAGCCGACTGCTTTTGAAGCTGGCGCTCGACAGGATTGTCAGCATAGCCCAAACCATCTAGGAGCCTCCAGAAAACTAAAGTAAACGGGCCATTTTTGTCACATGTGAACACAGCACAGCACACAGTGTGAACGGTGTGAAATTCTTTGTCTGTATTTAACCCAAGTATGAAGCCATAGGCCGGCATCGATACAGCAGTGTGTAGCAGTGTGTGGGGATGGTACCTTGCTCAAGGGTCCCTCAGTGGTGCCACTGGCACTGCTGGGATTTGAACCAACAACCTTCTGATCACAGGGACAACTCCCTAAGAAGTGTACCACCTGCTGCCCTAAAATGTTATTGAGTGGAAACTTAATAGAATTGAGCAGACATGAGTAGAAGTATTACTGGAAAAGTACAAATCCATCCCAAACCTCAGTTCCATGTAGTTAAATGACTTTCACTTTAGGAGAACAAGAACATTCTCAGCTAGGTCAAGCAGGACACATCTGGAGGCTAAAAAGGCTACATGGAAAGAAACATGTTGAGTTTCTGGTGCTCCTGAATGACTGGACAACTTGTCTTGCACTTCAATAGAATAAGGACATTCTCAACTAGGTCTAAAGGTAAAAAATGCTTCATATAAACATCTAGAGCTTCTGGAGCTCCAGAACAACTGAACAACCAAGAACAACACAGACCCTCCACAGCAGCATCAGTTCTGCCCTGCAATGGACATCTCCCGAAATCATCAATGAAGCAACAAAAACCCCAGAACTCATCCCAGGTGTCTACAGGCAAAGGTCAGGGTTCATGGCTCCACCATCAGAAAGGCTCTAGGAAACCACGACTGGGTAAGAAGAACATGAAAGCTCATCTCGTGCTTGACGAAAAGCACCTGAACAATCTTACAAAGAGTTCAAGGAGAGACCAAACACAAGCAGGATTTTAAAAATATGTGAGCGTACTTCACATAAGAAAAAACATTTTAAAAAAATACTTTCTATGAAAAGAATTTTTAATGAGAATGTAAGAGGCCTTCAGATTGATTCACTGCTTCATCAAAGACCGCATTTTCTCACTGGACTTACAGAGAGCAGCATGCAAAAGTATGACATGATTTTCTAAAGTATTTTTAAAGGTTTTTGTTAGAAAAGACAAAAGCAACTGCATTTTCAAAAAAATACTGAAAAAAAATAGATATATAATGTATTCACATGCTGTGCTGCATTAAGCCCATTCCACGGGACGTACTGCTGCCAGACAAAATAAAAAAATAAATGTTATTACAAAGTTTGTCATAATTTTGAAATAAACATCCTATAATTACAAGAAAACATCCTGTTTTAACTAGAAAGTACATGAGAAAAAAATATCTGTATTATGAAATGTCCTAATCTGATGCTTTTGTGATATACTATCTCATGCAAGATGCTCTACATCTCATAATTATGACATATGCTGTTTGTCCTCGATTCTATTTTTAAAAAAGGGACTTTCTGCTAATCACCAGGTGCTCGTTCTTGACACAGGATCCTTGTACACCAAACTATTTTGTATCTCCTGATAATTACAAGATGTTCTATTTCATAATAATTATATATTATCTTATACTTACAAGATATTTTCCCATAATTATAAGATGCTGTCTCTCATAACTGACATTTGTTGTTTGTCCACCATGTTATTTTATAATAACACCTTTCTGACAATTACTAAATGTTTTACCTCATAATTTATTCATTTGTTTGGGGTTTTTTTGGCTCTGCAGCAATATACTACTATAATAATGAAGCACGTAGTTGGTCATTGGTTTCGAAGTACTTTACAATGTCAACACTGCTCAGATATCCACAACGTCTTAACAATTACGCCCGTAACACAAAGACAAAGCTTCGGCGTCCATGAGCTTCTCGTCCAGCCCACTGAGATCTGAGACTCTTCAAACTGCTCACTTTTCGCGGCACTTCATGACAGAGAGAGGTATGTGAGGGTGTAGGAATACACCCAGCCAAAATGCCAAAATGCATGGTGTGTGTGGAGGGGGTGTTGGAGTGAAAGAGTGAAAAGGAAAGAAACGTGTATGACACACCTTGAAAGAGGGAATCCTAGTCTCAGTATGAAAAGTGTTCTACATAAAATACCTTCTGTACTTCATATATAGACACAAACACACACACACACACACACACACACACACACACACACACACACA
>JBBPCX010020703.1:0-16887 GCA_037974365.1 Hydrocynus forskahlii | reverse complement strand
ATTAGTCCCACCTGTTCCTCGTTTCCCTTGTCCTCACCTGTTCCTTGTTTGTTTCCCCTTTTTAAGGCCCCAGCCGAGCCCTGTTCGTTGAGTCTGTATTTGTCTCTCCTGTCTTGCTTGTCTTTCCATGTTTTATCATCTGGTTGTCTTGCTTTGTCTGTATTTTGCCTCGTTGTATGTTTTGATCCTGTCCCTGTTTATTTGATGACTTTTCCCTCTGTCTTGTTTTTCAGGCCCGTGTTCCTCCAGTTTGTTCTTGAGGTGGTGCACGCTTTGCACCCTCAGCCTGTATCCACGTTTCCTGGCCGTGTGAGCTTGGGAGAAGCTCTAGCCAGAGTCCTGTATTTAGTTTTCTTTGTTCGTTTGAGGAGCACGGGCCTTGTGTGTTCATTGTAGTCCCTGTTTTCAGATATACTGTTTTCTGTGTTCTCGTTTTTGGTTAGAGCCAGGGTTTTGTGTTTGGTTTTCTGTTCTTGGAGTGTATGGTGTGTTTTGTGTTTCTTTATTTCTTATTAAAATACATAATTGACCTCTGTGGCGTCCTCCCCTTTCCCTCTCCAGTACCTACCGTGACAAAAGGCTTCTCTTACCATTCTTTTTGCACTATTTGGTGTGACTTAAAATGACCAGCTTGAAGTAACTATAGGATCCAGTGTACAATAAATCAGAGGTCCCCAACCACTGGGCATCATTTGGTACCGGGCTGCACAAAAAGACAGAATACAAAATATTTTATTAATTATCAGATACTGAAATCTTTTATTTTGAAAAAAAAAAACGCTCATCTCTGTGTCGTGATATGGTACATCAAAAATGTATCCCAAAAGCTAGCAAAAATTAGTAAAACAATCGCCTTTGGGGAGTTTCTTCATATTTTTAGTTGTCTATACTGGTCCATGAAACTGGTCTATGGTGCAACAAAGGTTGGGACACCTGCAATTAATGATAGATTGATCCATTTGGTGCACAACTCGGCTCAAGATGTATGGCTTTTATGAATCAATAGGCTTTAACGATTAATGGTGGAGGAGTGCAGCCATCTAGTTACTTAGACAACTTTTGGCTGCCAGTAGCTGCTGTGTTCCATCACTCTGCATCCAATTTCAATAATCTGCAAGGCTATGTTACCTGCATTTTTAACTGAAACTAAAATAAATGAGATTTGCAGTAAACATTTTCCTCATTTCAGCAAGTCCCAATCTTCTAACCTTACACTGAAAATCTAAATGTTTACTGGAAAAAAACTCAATGTCTGGCAGAGCAGAAAAAGGTTTTTTGTTCTCAAACTGCATCATCCTTGACAAAAGGGTCAGCTCTGATTCTCACGTGGGTCAACCTGTCAGAGCAGAGAGAGTCATCAGCAACTGGCAGTGGATGTTAAAGACAAATAAATGCCCCAAATGTACATTCACTTCCTTCTCCAAACCCAGCCCACCGCAAGGAACTGCCTACGTTAGTGACTGTTCTCATTAGGTAAACCTGCCAGAGAAAATGAGCACTGATTCCAGCTAGACTCTTGTCTTTTTAGGACACTCCCTGATTGCTATTTGCCTTCCAGTGTCTGTCTGCAGCTTCAATATTGCATTTTTACAAAGTGTCTACCTTCGCTGCATCAAAACGAATCACACTCATTTGTGAGACCAGCACTTAATCTTGGCGACAGATTGCAGGAAATTAAGCTGTGCTCTGCAACCTTTGATCATAGAACTCCCTTTCAGTGTTTTCTTGGAAAATAAAACCAATGGAGTACTGCATTACATGTGTGCAGCAACTGCATTTGGTAAGCCCCAGTTCTGATATGTTATATCCTCTGTTGAGATGGAGGCATATTGTGCATACAGCACATGGTACTATGCCTCCTGATTTATATGTATTTATAAAGATAATGTGTATTGTGTGGAAATATATCTACAATGTTTTTCATTTTATATCTACAAAGTACTTTCATTTAGAATGTAATTAAACAGCAGGCAGTGAAAGAATATCTTGACTCACAACAATGGAACTGAAGTTAGAGCTCACATTAACATTTCAAATGTCTAAATGTTGTGATGCACAGACCTGAACAACAGAACACTCTTTAATGTGCTTTACATTTATAAAAAAATTTGGAAATCACACCTTAAAAGCACAAACTGTAATATAAACAAGGCACTGACATGTAAAAACTCCTGAATCATAATACAGTTCCATTTACATCCACATTTGTAGTACAATAAAATAAATAAATAAATAAATAAATAAATAAATTAAAACAATAACACCCTAACCCTAACAACAGTAATGTCACAGTGATGACAACGACAATGAAGATGACAATGATTAATAATATTAATCATCATCATCGTCGTTGTCATTGTGACATTGCAACATTACTGTTGTTAATGTGTTGTTATTTTTTTTGTTGTTGTTGCTTCTAGTAGTTGCAAAATGCTGTTCTCTACAGATCTGGTGAGTATTGCACTCACATTGTATTGGAATACTGCTGCTGCATAATTTTTCTAGCTGCCAGTTGTTTCTTTTTTACAACTGTATTTTTCATTTTTTCATTTAATTTCAATAGGGAAATTTCTCAAGCCATTTATAGGTACGCGCATGTACAGTTAGGGCTGCACAATTGATCGAATTTTAATCACGATCACGATTTTGGCTGCCACGATTTAATTAAGATGATCGTTGGCGATATTAGCATTTGAATAGCGGCTCTGCTGCATATCAAATCAAGCACTTTCTCAACCAATAGCCAGCCAACCAC
Source organism: Hydrocynus forskahlii (assembly GCA_037974365.1). Lineage (NCBI taxonomy): Eukaryota > Metazoa > Chordata > Actinopteri > Characiformes > Alestidae > Hydrocynus > Hydrocynus forskahlii. Next base: position 14,132 of record JBBPCX010020703.1, on the reverse strand, counting down.
CAGGGGCAAACAAACGATTAAGGCTTCATTAAGCTGCCTAAAAAGGAGCGCCTGTGAGTGTGTGTGTGTGTGTGTGTGTGTGTGTACCACACCCAACCCTGGCCCACGAGAGTGTCCCTGACCCGGATCGTGTACCACACCCACCCCCGGACCGAGAGAGTGTTTATGTGCGTCTGTATGTGTGAGAGAGAGTGTGTGTGTGAGTGCGCGTGTGTGCGCCTGTGTGTGTGTGCGTGTGTGTACATGCATGAGAGTGCGTGTGTGCGTGTGTGTCTGTGTGTGAGAGAGAGTGTGAGAGTATGGGGTGCCGTTTGTAAAAACAGCTTCACAAATTTAGAGGTGTCATTTTTTCATCATTTAGCACAATGTTCACACAATTTTCACACATTTAGAGCTAAATGTGTTAAAAAAAACAGTGTTATGTTTTGGTACATTTTCTTGCTGCGTAATTGTTAAAATGTTAAATTTAAATGTTAAATCTAAATGTTAAATCTAAATCTAAATGTTAACTGATGAATCTAAATGTTAAATGTTAAATCTAAATGTTAAATCTAACTCTAAATGTTAAATCTAACTCTAAATGTTAAATCTAAATCTAAATGTTAAATGTTAAATCTAAGTGTTAAATTTTAAATCTAAATGAAATGTGTTAGGTTTGGAGAAAGAAAATCACTGAATTCCAGCAGAAGAACCTTATCCCATCTGTGAAACATGGTGGTAGTACTATCATAGTTTGGGCCTGTTTTGCTGCATCTGGGCCAGGACAGCTTGGCATCATTGATGGAACAATGAATTCTGAATTATACCAGCAAATACTAAAAGAAAATATCAGGACATCTGTCCATGAACTGAATCTCAAGAGAAAGTGGGTCGTGCAGCAAGACGACGATCCAAAAAGTTCTATTTTGTTCTCATCCGTCCACAAGACATTCTTCTAATAGCCTTCTGGCTTGTCCATATGAGCTTTAGAAATCTGCAGAAAAGCAGCAATGTTTTTGGAAAGCAGTGGCTTTCTTCTTGCAACCCTGCCATGAACACCGTTGTTGTTCAGTGTTCTCCTGATGGTGGACTCATGAATATTAACATCAGCCAGTGCAAGATAGGCCTTCAGTTGCTTAGCAGTTACCCTGGGGTCCTTTGTGACCCAACAAACTATTCCACACCTTGCTCTTGAAGTGATCTTGGGGAGGGTAACAATAGTCTTAAATTTGTGCATTTGTGCACAATCTGTTTTACTGTGGATTAGTGGAGTCCTTCAGAGATGGGCCTGATGAGCATTAACAACCCTTTTTCTGAGGTCCTCGTGCCATGATGCACTTCCACAAACATATGTTAACAAGATTCGTATTCTTTAAATAACACAGGGTGCCAGTTCACATCTGATTGTCATCCTACTGATTGTAAACATCTAATTCTAATTTCACCTTAAATTCCCTGCTAATCCTAGAGGTTCAGATACTTTTACCACTGACAGATATGTAATATTGGATCATTTACAGTAAATAAATGACCCAGTGAAATATTTTGTCTCATTTATTTAATTAGGTTCTCTTTATCTGCTTTGAAGACTTGTGTGAAAACCTGATGATGTTTCAGGTCATATTTATGCAGAAATGTAGACAATTCTAATGAATTCACAAACTTTCAAGCACCACTGTTGCCATGTTCATGGGCTTCTTATTTTTGATTAAACTACAACAAACAGTGAGACACGTCTTGTTTTATAACAAGACTGAGTGTTAGTCTTTTGAAGTTATTTTTATGAGTCTGCTATTTGTTTTGCTCCACATTTTTTTCTCCACAGTGTCACAGACACCTGTCATATGATGAATATCTGGTGCCGTAGGTGACAGCCTGGACCTTTTCCCCTCCCACTTCCTCCTTTCAAATTTCTGAACCATATAAACATAGTGGGGCTGACAGTAAGTGCAATGTTTTTCTCACTAACCTCAATTGGATTTTACCTGCTACACCACCGCAGCAGAGAGGGTCATGGCAGTCCTGAGGGCGGACATAGATGCAGCTAATTTCTATTGTGCCTCACTTTCGTCACCAGCCTGACCTCTCCTCCCCTCCTCCTTGGATATCCCTGGCTCCTTTGGCACAACCCTCTGATTTCTTGAACCCAGTACAGGATTCTTCAATGGGGCCCGACCTGCCAGGAACTTTGTCTGGAGGTGACGGCTGGGACATGCTGTAGGGGTCTGAGGTCCCGTGTCGATCTGGAGGCCATACCCGTCCCGTATCATGATCTGGTGGACCACTCTGCTGCCTCCTCATTTGCCTTATGACCTCACCATTGACCTCTTGCCAGGCCCGCTATGCCCGAAGATATTACGGAGAAGTACTGCCCCTCCCCTGAAGAACTACTGCCTCTGTCAGTTCCTCACAGTCCCTGATCGCACATCAAAGTGGATTTCGTCACCGGCCAGTCAGAGTCCGACAGGAAAAACACCATTATCACCATCGTGGATAGTTTCTCCGAGGCTCTACACCTGGTGACATTTGCCAGACTCACCTCAGCCAAAACCCCTGCTGAGATGATATTAGAGCATGTAGTCCACTTGCATGGGTTTCCCAAGGACATCATCTTGGACAGAGGGCCTAAGCTCACTGCAAGATTTTGGAAGGCCTTCTGCCGTCACAGGGTATCCTCCCAGCTGGGTCCATCTGGTGATGGTCCTGGAGGGGGGTACTGTCACGCACACCTGTCAAGTGAAGTGCATATAAGCCAAAGTCACAGAGGTAGCCATCTCTCAATCATTGAGTCGCCAACTTCCAACCCATCAGTAATTCATCTCAGCTTTTCAGAACTGTGAGCACACCGGTTTGTCATGACTTGTGTGTGTGTGTGTGTGTGTGAGAATGTGGATTCTGGTGGGTATCTCTAACTCTCTTGAGAGATCATTCTCAGAGTAAAGTGCATGATCTACCCACTCTATCATGTTACTCCGCGATTGGGTTCATCCTCAAGATCTGATATTGATGGACAGATGGCGGCGCACACAGTCGCAGCGACTCTCCAGTTGTATCGAACCGCATGATCAAGAACATCTGCTTGCTTATGTTCACAGAAACCTGGCTTCATTCATGCATACCGGACTCGGCTATCAAGCTAACAGGCTACACATCATTGCGCTACAATGGGATTTCAGTTTCTAGCAAGAGCAGAGGCAGGGGTGTCTGTGTACATTAACAACAACTGGGGCACGAACGCGGTGATAGTGGACAGCCATTGCTCCCCTGAGTTGGAGAACATGACCGTGAAATGCAGACCCATCTACTTACCGCGGGAGTTTAATGTGGTAATGATCACTGTGGTTTACATACCACCAGCTGCTAATGCTAACTCAGCTCGGAGACATTTACACAGCAGCATTAGCAGCCAACAACCCGGTATCCTGATGTAGTGTCCATTATCGCAGGGGACTTTAATCATGTGGACTTAAAAGCAGTGCTCCCCAAACTCCACCAGCATGTGAAGTGTGCTACTAGAGGAGCTGCAGAACTGCTTTGACAGGACTAACTGGGAGATTTTTGAACACCCAGACCTGGAATTCTACACTGACAGTGTATTGAGCCACATCAGGACTTGCATTGACACTGTCACAGTGAAGAAACATATCCGTGTCTATCCAAACCAGAAGCCCTGGATGACAAGAGAGGTTCAGCGGCTGCTAACGGAGAGGAACACCGCCTTCAAGTCTGGTGATAAGACCATCTACAGTGTGGCATGAACCAATCTGAAGGGAGGCATCAGAATGGCTAAGAGGGACTAGAGGAGGAGGATTGAGGAGCACCTGGACAGTAATAACATCAGGTAGGTTTAGCAGGGAGTCGGGCACATAAACTAAAGGACCTGTTATTGAGTAGCCGAAGGTTATGCCCCAATAGCAGAGGAGCTGAACCACTTCTTTGCATGGTTTGAGGTGGAATCACTAGAGGCAGCTGTTACACATGCAGCAGCAGCAGCCCACAACAACATCACCCCCACCCTTAGGGTGGAGGAACATGAGGTAAGATGCTTGCTCCAGGCTGTCAATCCCAGGAAGGCAGCAGGTTCTCATGGCGTTCCTGGACATGTACTGAGGAACTGTGCAGAGCAGCTGGCCAGGGTCTTTACAAAGATCTTCAGCCTTTCACAGTCCCAGGCTTCAGTTCCACCCTGTCTGAAATCCTCCACTATAGTCCTGTTACCAAACAAAATCACCCATAACCTACCTGAATGGAGTCATATAAAGTCCTTCATCCCTCCCACCTTCGATGTGCACCAATTTACTTACAGTGCCAATAGGTCTACTGAGGACACTGTTGCTGTCACTCTCCATGCTAACCTGTCCCACCTGGAGCTGCAGGGGAGCTATGCATGTCTCCTTTTTATTGATTTTAGCTCTACTCTTAACACCATCCTCCCTCACAGATTAGTGTGTAAGCTGTTAGCCCTTGGACTCCCACATTTTACCTGTCTATGGATTAAAGGCTTCCTGACAGAAAGCACACAGAGGGTTAGGGTGGGCCCCCATATCTCCTCAACCATCAGCATCAGCACTGGCTCCCCTCAGAGCTGTTTGCTGAGCCCCCTGTTTCACCCCCACCCTCTACACATGACTGCACCCCCACCCTCCACAACAACACCATCGTCAAATTTGCAGATGACACCAGTGTAGTAGGGCTTATCTCTGGGGAGGATGAGTCCACATACAGAGATAAAGTGGAGCAGCTGACAGTCCCCACACGTGAGGCCCCTCCTTGTACTCTGTGTCCAAGCCCCCTCAAGGAGCCCCTCAGGGGCCCTCTGTGTCCAAGCCCCCTCAAGGAGCCCCTCAGGGGCCCTCCGAGTCCAAACCCCTCTCATGGAGCCCCTTGGGGGCTCTCCATGACCACCGTGTCAAAGACCCTCATGGAGACCCTCGTGGACCCTCCGTGACCTCCATGGAGCCCCTTGGGAGCAGGAACAACCCTAGGCTGGGAGCAGGAATGGAGGCTGCAGCTTTGGGAGCCGGAACTGGGACTGCAGCTTCGGGAACTGGAACAGGGACTGCAGCTTCGGGGATTGAGATGAGGGCTACCGCTTTGGGGACTAAAACAAGGACTACAGCTTTGGGGACTGAAATGAGGGCTGCAGCTTCGGGGAATGAGACAAGGGCTGCAGCATTCTGGGACTGAGATGAGGGCTGCAGCTTTGCAGATTGAAACAAGGGGTGCAGGTTTGCATACTGAAACTGGGGCTGCAGCTTCGGGGACAGGAACTGGGACCCGGGTGCTCAGAACCGGCGTGGGCAGCACCCGGGGAGCTGGCGTAGACAGGATCCATGTCCTCTGAGCTGGCGTTGGAGCCAGCAGGGATGCCAGCGTGGGAACCGAAGGAGCATCCTTCGAAGCCGGCAGGGGAGTCGGTTTGCTCGGTGTGGCCACGGGAGCCCACATCCTTAGGGCTGGCCTTGGTGCTGGGTGTTAGTGCTGCTGTCAGCGCATCTTGAACGGATGCCGTAGTCCACGTCCTGGGTGCCGCCATGGGAGTCAGCCTGGAGACCAGCATGAGGACATCGTCACTTGAAACCAGCAGGGGAGCCAGTTTGCTCGGTGCAGCCACGGGAGCCCACATCCTCATTGCTGGCTTGGGTTCTCCCGTTGGAACCACTGGGGGCGGAGTTCCCAGTGCTGGCCTCGGGCTATTGGTAGCTGCCAGCATGGGAGCCCGTGGTGGCCGCAAATGACTCCTGCCAGACTGACATGGGAGTCACCTCATGAGGCGAGTCGGGCACGAACACAGGTGGATGAGCACCAGAGGAAGTCTCTAACTTCTTGGGCAGCAGACCACCGGACTGGAGACAGGGGTGTTGCGAACCACCTCACCTCCAAACCGAGGAACTCCCACCTCACCACACAACGAGCCTCTGTAGAAGCTCCTCCGTGGTCGGACCGAAGACAAGGGAGTTGACAAACACCTCCAGAACCAGGATTGTTGGCGGGTCCATCCACCTGCTGCCCCAGCAGTCCCGATCCTCCTCTTCTCACGGAAAATACCAATCAGACCAGGCAAGTGCTTCTATATTAAACCTCTGAGGTTGGCGCTCCCTCCAGAGGGATTTTTCAAATTTTCCAAAACAATCATCTAAAGCTCCACGAGTTTTTGTCCTAGAAACATATAAGTAACACCACTAGGAACCATGAACCTTCTAATTTTCAAATATGTATGTTTTAAAATAAAACCCATCAATGGCAAATAGAATAAAAAGAAAGCTTGAGATTTTCTGACCCACTGCACGCCACAGCGATGCCCGTAAAGCAGCAACCAGAATACATGAACAGTAATTTCGTGATTGGCTAATTGTGTAGCAGGGGGCGGTCAGAACATGCCCCATTTCACCTCTATAAACAAACGCACATGCTTGTGTAACACAAACGAGAGTGAGAACGCTTTGAGGATCCCCAGCAAATGGAAGATGTCCTCTGCAGAAGCACTTTGAGTTTCATCTTGATCCAGTCGAAAACAATTCCGATGAGTAAGTAGCCTAATATCTGTTTAGCTAGCTGTTGTTGGTGCTTTTTCAGTTAGCTCAGGGGTTGGCAACCCGTGGCTCTGGAGCCGCATGCGGTTCTTTCATCCTTATGTTGCGACTCCCTGTGGCTTTGGCTTTGCAGTATGTTCTGGTGTTTAGTCATGCAGCCTGCTAGCATACATCCACGCAAGCTGCAGACACAGCAAGTGTCTCTTAAGCACAACAGTATAAAACAACAATGTGTAAAATTATGTGTGTGCATGTGCCTACACCACACCCATAATTCTCTTACAGAGCATACATGCTGTTCCAATAGGCAAATATTTAGTACGCATGTCTTTGTTATGGTAAGTGACAGATTAGGTGTGAATGATAGCCTGTTCTTTGTGTCAGATAGACTATATTTGCAAATTTATGTCAGGCATGGCCAGGCAGACAATGACAGCCATTACATTGCCATTGACAGGGGGAGGGGGGAGTTACATTTAATGAATATGCATGTGAAAGAGGAGAGAAAAAGTACCTTGTCTGACTCTTTTACAATTTGTAGTAAAACTACATAACATTTCTGAATGCTCTCCTTACCTTTTTGTAGCCAAGACATATGTTTATGAGGTTCAAACTTCAAAAGTCTTGCTCAGACATATTTAGGGTGTGTATTTTACTTTGTTTGAAAATAGTTTTTCAATGTTTACACAATATATAAAAAAAACAAATTTCATTACATTCACTTTACAGCTGATGATTTCCAGAATATAATATTTGTCACTTTGGCATAGATGTTTTTAGTTAGATGAAATATTTAAAAATGTAAAGGACTAGCAAATTGCCTCAAAGTGCCAGAAAGGCCTCGGACCTCAGAGGGTTAAACTCATAACAGCAAAACACTGCATCACATCTCTTTAATTGCCTCAAGTTCTTCATTGAAGTATATGTTGTGTGCGCAAAGAAGAATAGTTTGTAGTTGCTTTCATATAGTTTGTAGTTGCTTTCATATAGTTTGTAGTTGCTTTCATATAGTTTGTAGTTGCTTTTGTATAGTTTGTAGTCCCTTACACCACCGTGTTTGGCTGTTATTATTGTTAAGTGAACCACTGGCAGGTTTATTCAATTATCTTAACTGAACAGCATAAACAGTTCTAATACCCATAATTATCAAAGGTGATAGGCAGTAGTCCAAAACAAAATAATCATTCACAGCCACAGGTGTCCTTCAACAAAATGTGCAGCAATAGTCAGCAAAATGCAACAACACACATGAAAACTGGCAAGAAATTTGATTCCAACAGGTAGAGATGCCCATCCATTGCACCATGCAGTGCAACCAGATGTAATGTAGCACGGTAGAAGTAACAAAGCTGTTAGGCAAATGTGATCATGATACAGGCTATTTTATAAAAAAAATATTGTAGTAAGCACCGAAAGTTCAGGTAATAAAGTTCTGAGTTGTGCTTCGGAGGGAAGGATGACAGTTGCACATTCAGGAGCTCATTTTCCATGTAAGTCACATCACATATCTTTAATTGCCTAAAGTTCTTTATTGAAATATATGTTATGCATGTATGCAAGGGAGAATAGTTTGTAGTTGCTTTCGTATTATTCTGTGTAGTCTCAAAACAAAGAAATTACATATTTCCTGTGATATGTGTGCTATGAATAATCTTCACATAAATTATTTAGTAAGCCCCATTGGCTCTTATGCATTGGCACATTTTATTAATTACATAATTATTGCTGGGAGTGGGCCAACCACGCTGCGGCTGCTTTTCCTTCATTGAGGGACAGGGAGAGGATTTGCTGTTGGAATGGACACGCCAGATACAGAGATAGAGCTACAGCTATTAAAGAGCCACAGGAGTAACTAAAACACACACACACACACACACACGCACACACCCCAGAGGAACAGCACCCACTGAATGTCCACACCTCACTGACACACACCTTCACTAAAGAGTGAATCAAAGCCACCAGCCCTGAAAGGTCATCTGCGATTATTTTTTCTTTGTCACAGTGTGCTCTGTTGAGCCAGAGATGCATGCATGTCAATTCTCCTCAAAGGAGCTGCCCCGGACTGGCCCAGTCTGGGAGCACACTCGTGAATAAAGAACCACTCAGTTCTGGCCAAGCTCTCTGATTTGCATTGAACCATCATTCACTCTCACACAAAATTCATGTGGGTGTTGGGGGAATTCTGAATAATGGACATATTAAGCACAGGAATGTATTATTTTAAATTCAAAGCAGAACAAATCATGCAACATTCTAGAATTCATAGCTAGATTTCAAACCCTTGCTTTCCCTGGAAAATATCTATTACTAAATATAAGGCCTTCTTACTTGTAGTATCTGGCTAATCTGTGTGTTGGGGGAAATAGACTAAAAAATCTGTGCTTATTTTTCTTCAGCAGAGCTTCCTTTTAATGGCAGCACAGCCTCAGCTGTATGGGAAATTCCCAAGCCTCCCCACCGCATGTCAACTCTTCACACATGCGGCACAGCTTCACACACTCTGCCAGAGCGGGCTCTGAGTATGATATTTAAAGGCCACATTTTGTTGAACACACTGGAAGCCACAGTCAAACCGTCTGCAAGCGCATTCATTATGCTGTCACTGATCACCAGAAGCTTGGGTAGTAAACAACAGCCAAATTGGTTTACTCTAGATTCATTCTGAGCGTCCTTCACCCAAAGCTGAAAGGAGCTAGGTTTGAAAATCACAACTAGGACCCTCTGGGCCTAATCCTAATGAAGGATCGACTATTATTTCCCCTGTACCAATAAGATGCTCTCAGTTACACTACAGTTGAAAACATACTCTTATCGTAAACCCCATCAAGGACCTATCACAACATAAAGTGGCTCCAGGTCCAGCAAGTGTATGTCTAATCAACTCATTACAAGACATTTCTGTGCCAGCCAATCCTTCCTCTGGGCTTGTAATGCAAAGCTCTGACCTGATTTGATTGCAGACTCACATAATGAGGAGCCTTATGCCCCACATACTCTCTCTGCTTCCCTCTCTGGCAGCAGCTTGGAGCAGTGGAGGTGGACAGCCTAAATGCCTAGCATTCATTCCTCTATAGCATTTTCCGCAACATTGCAATTAGGTTGACAGAGCATATTCGATGAGGAAACAATTGTTTGTTTACTGATATTCAAAGGTTAGTTTTGTTATTTTGATTAAATGGTCTGCCACTACCTTACATCTTCAGCATGTTTAGTAAATGCTAATTAAAGGCTAATTCCAACGCTTGTGAGCGAGCACACAAGAGATTGGGCTTTTAGACACTTTCCTCTTTTAAACAGACAAACGGGACTGTCTCCATGACCCCTGTTGTGTGAAAAACTATTGTCTGATAATAAGCTGCAAATCAAGCTTAAAATCTGAATGACAAAGTTTCATTCAAGTAAATTTCATTGTCTGGGGTGTTTCCTCCTTCCCTTTTTCTCTCTAAGACAGTTTTCTTTTGAAAACCTTTTTTCCTCAAAAACATATCATTAAAATAACATGCATTTTTTTGTATTTAAAACATTTAAGGCAGATAGTCAAGTTTGCTCTGAAACTGTGCCACTGGGTTACTGTTACAGTAACCTTCTACAGGATAAAGTTGGATTATTGACTGCATTTCAATCAGCTGTAAGTGATCATCATAAAACCATAATAAAAGTATCTATTTTATTTAAACAAACATATAAAGAAACTTACAGAGGGTCCAAGAGTGAACAAAGCAACAGGTAATCAACTGGATAACTGAGAAAATGATAAAATACAAACTCAAGTTCAAAGAAAACAGGAGAAGCTGGCAACGGTAGGCTCAGGATGGGGTGGTGACAATGACAACAACAACAACAACAACAAGCTAGGTAAAATGGAGACAAGGAAAGGGGATGCCAACAACAGAGAACCCACAAACATAAGTCGAAACATAGAGGTATATATACAGACAGGAACACCTGGGCAGGGACAAAAGCAGGGGTGGTGGTGGCCTAGTGGGTAGGATACTTGCCTCTGGACCAAGAGGTCATGGGTTTGAATCCTACCTTCAGCATACCAACACTGGGTTCCTGAGCAAGACTGTCCCCTGTAGATTGGGAATGGAAGTTGCTTTGGATAAAAGTGTATGCTGAACGTAAATGGATCAGACACAGGTGGACAGGATAACTAAGGGACAGAGCTAAAGCGGGGACTGATATCAAAACAATAGCCACAAGGCCAGTAAAACATCATAACAAAAGCCACATGGCACAGAGGGCAAACAAAGGCAGGAAGGGGCAAAACAAGGCATGCTGTTTTCTTTGGTGACTACATACGTTGCTCTGGATAAGAGCATCTGCCAAATGTAAGGGCAGATGTAGATGTAATGAAAAGAAAACAGAATCGCAGGATCACATTTGTATTAAAAGTAAAATGTAATGTTTCATATTATAAATCAGGTCTCAACAAAATATCACTGCATTATGTGATTACTAATGTAAAATATAACAATACTGAGGGCTCTATTGATGACCTTATGTTAGCTTAAATCTCTATGAAAACTAAATTCCTATTTCAGAAAACTTGCTTATGTGATGACTGCCACAGCACACAAAGAGACACATGACACAGAGACACAAGGACAATATAAAATAAGACAAAATAAGTTTGAATAAAATCTAAATAAAATCTGCAGAAAGAAAACCACAATATGAACAGACTATGCTACATACAAAAATGCTTGGTATAATATTGTGGCCAGCGTGAGAGAGAGAATGCAAAGATATGCTGAACTTCAAGTAGAGTCTTGTTTATTGTCAGCTTCACCGCCTCCAATACAGAGCTCTCACAGGGTGTGCTGCACCCCCAACTGGCATACAAACAGCACATCACCCAACTCCAACACACCCCCACCCTTCTCGCCCCTCAAAACCCTCCGGCCAATAACACTCCGGAGGATGGTGACGGACGAGAAGGGCTCAACCCACACAAAATAACACACAATAAACACATAATAACACAAAATAACACACATAACACACGTCTACCCCCCCTCTAATGTCCCCAAAACACACAAATAGGCCAACTGGCCACTCGTGCTGGCCCACAAAGGCTCATGGGAGCCAGTGTGACATGCCGGCTCGTCACACGGCCCCCTCCGACGGTGAGCACCGTCCATGCCCACCCCATGAGTCCAATACAAAGTCCCTTAGATGAGGCAGCAAGTTGCGCCTCCAGGGAGCTCGTGGTGTGTCTTCCTGGGCAGGAACTCGCTCCCCGCTCCCCAGATCCCTCAACTCACCGCCTGCGTCTGGTGGCTCCGGGTGGTCAGGGAGCCCAGCTCAGTTTGTGGAAACAGACCTAAAATGTCCTTCGGTCCTTTTTTTGTGGTGCAGGCATCACAACAGTGAACAAACAACTCAACGTCCCGCCTGCACGCTGGCCAGTAAAAGCAGCTGCGGAGCCGCATTAGCATCTTGGTCACCCCAAAATGTCCGACCCCCACCACACCGCGTACTGTCCTCCCGCAGCGTTCACGCTCACCATGTGGCTTTTAGCGCTGAGTCTGCGGCACTTATCTCATCTCACTCTGGACAGTGCAACCATTCTAACCACCGCCGTACCTGGCTTAGAGTCGGATCGCTCACCTGTTCATGCAGGAGCCTCTCTGAGTCCACCCTGATCACCACGTTGGCCGTGATAGCCGCACTCAGCTCAGTCACTTGTTCTTTTTCTTCCACGCGCCTGCAGTAAAGACACTCCTCAACTATACACGGGCAGTGCGACAGTGCGTCCGCATTACAGTGCTGTCGACCTGGTCTGTCCTGCACCTCGAAGTCGCACTCCATTATTTTTTTTATTCACAGCCTGTCAGTAACACAGATAACACGACAGCGTGTATGTGTAGCTGTGCTATCCTCATTCACAGCCCTTTTTTTTTTAGATATACCTTTTTATTTAAGCATAATATGACAGACAAGACCGGAGGACAGAAAAACATAGAAAAAAAAGGAAAAGTTGGGGAGAAAGTCAACAGAAGGAGGGGGAGAAAAAAAAGTAGGAGGATAGAGAGAGAGAAAAAACAAACAGATAATCTGCTTCCATACCTGCTGATAAAAAGAGAAAAGAAAAAGAAGAAACAACAGCAGAGAAACTGCAGCAACAACTAACATCTGTATGAATTACAATAAATACTAAATATTAAATGTCACTGAGCAGCACACAGAACTAATAAAGACAATGTGTGTCTGTGAGCACCTGTTTGTACACCCGTGTGAATGCTTGTGTGTACACCTGTGTGCACACCTGTGTGTGTGAGTGCGCTTGCGTTCATAAGGGTCCTCCATGTAAATGTTTAATACTGTGTGTGGGGAACCACAGCCCCGCCCCCCAGGACATGAAGCAGACATGGAGGAGACCCGGGCCCCAGACATCCAGAGGCCCCCCAGGGCACGGGAGTCCCAAGAGAACCACCACAGGGACAACTGCGGCCCCCACCCAGAAAAGGGCAGAGGAGAGCCCGCAAGCATACGTTCCCACCCTCATGCACACATAAACAAATATTCACACACTCGCCCCACATGCAGACACGGAACGCTGTAATGAACGCTGTACACACACACACTCCCCATATATACTCTATACTCCTAGATCCAGGCACCACTACCCCCAGAGGGGCAATCCACCGCCAGACCCTGGAGCTGGACCCCTTTTACTCTGGACCCCTTTTACTCAGTCCCTGCAGCAGCAGAGAAGACCACCAGCCCAGACCGGACAACCAGCTCATCCTCACAGCCCCCGGCCCCAGACAGTGAACAGAGAACGGGGGTGTGAAAAGACCCCATGCTTCACTTCGCCCGCTCAAATGTAGTGTTGGTGTGTGTTGTTCTAAAGTGCTTTAAAACAGGGGAGGGGCATGACACGAACCACCCTCCACCAACCAACAGCTCGTGTCAGCTCGGCCCCTCCCAAGAGCCCTCAATGTCTACGTGCGACTTAAAATTTAGAAGTGGGCACCGGCACCAGAGGTAAGGCTGAATGAACAGACTGCCTTCTGGACGCCATTCAGTGTGCCCACCCCCAAAGCCCTTTATGTATGTGTCATGTGAGAGTAAGTAATGAGAGTGTCTAAGTTGTGATGTGTGATTGAGATGCAGGTGGCCACGAGGAGACAGAGGATGAATACCTCCCCTGCATCCCAGCGATGCACTTGCACCCCAAAGCCCTACCTGTAAATTGGTGTTATGGAGCAGGAGGAGGGAAGCATTAGGGATGGGGAGGAAAGGATCGTAGGGGGTAAAGTACCCCCGCTTTGGAGCCAGCTCCCCCACTGACCCCCATAGGCACCCCCATTACCCAAAATCTACCCAGGGTAGGAGGCCCAGGTACATCCAGACCAGGGCCCAGGGCAGTGGCGCCCGGGGCGGCCCACCGGACCCCACCGCAGAGGAAAAACTACACCCGGCAACCTACGTCCTCCAGCACAAGCCTCCCAAGGAGCGCCGCATGCAGCTGCCAGAAAAACACCACCCAAGAGCCACCAAAGCCCCATCCAGGACAGGACTACAGCCCCAGCGCCAAACCCCTCAAGAAACCCTCCCCTAGGGAACTCCCAGATGCCCCAAGCCCATATGCACCCCCCCCCCACCCCC